>PVLA01002547.1:52500-262686 GCA_004027455.1 Hydrochoerus hydrochaeris | reverse complement strand
TTATGATTACACAAATACCTTTGCCATGAACATCCATCATCACCCCATCCCCTCCGCCTTACCCACCTCAGGAAGCTTTTGTTGGACCATTTTCCTAATGAATGACTGTGAGATACAATAAATATCTGACAGGACGATACAAACTAGGCAAATCTGTTACAAAGTCAAATTCCAAATCTTGTAAAATATGGAGAAAGTTAATGGTGATGAAGAAAGAGAATGAAAATTTAGAGAATCACTCAAATTATAGGAAGCTTTTAAAACTAGGGTACTAGGTAACAGTGGAAAAGCAAAAGATTAGTAGAGATAGTGATCCTAGAAGCACATCAAAGAGAGAAATATATGTATTAAACAATTATGAGACGCCTTTTGAAAGGTTGAAAAGCTCTTGAATATTTTTAATTGTGCATATATATGATTGGTCATAAAAGTAAAAAATGTTGTTGCACAATCAGTTTGATAAACATTTCCAGAAAAACAAGCACAATCCAAACCCAGAGCTATATTAGGAAGGAAATTATAAAGATCAGAGCAGAAATCAACAAAATTGAGACCAAAAAACCCCACAAAGAATTAATAAAGAGCTCGTTCTTCAAAAGAATAAACAAGAAAAAAATAAACAAGATAGACAAACTTTTAGCCAATCTTATAATAATAAATAAAATAAAAGGAAAGAGAAGACCCAAGTCAAGGCAATTAGAAGTACAAAAGTGACCAAGATATAGCTCAGTGATAACAGTGCCCCTGCAAGTGCAAAATCCTGACATCAATTCTTGGTACAAAAAAAAAAAAAAGTGACATCACAACAAATACTGCCAAAACCCAGAAGATTATTAGTAGCAAATTAGTAAACCTGTATGCAATTAAATTGGAGAATTCAGAAGAAATGGATAGATTCCTAGATACATAGGACTCACTAAAATGAGCCAAGAAGGTATAAAAACCTAGAATTAACCCAACAATAGGTAATGAAATTGAACCAATCAGTCAACCAACCAATCAACCAAAAAACAAAATTTAAGGAAAAAACCCTATAAACTAAGAAAAACCCAGGTCCATGTGGATTCATTTCTGAATTCTGTAAGAACTTCAAGGAAAAGCTAACTACAATACTCCTCCAGCTCTTTAATAAAATTAAAAGGGAAGCAGACCTCCTAAAGTCATTCTGGGAAGCTAGAATTACCCTGATTCCAAAACCAGACAAGTATCCAACCAAAAGTGACAAATATAGTCCAGTCTCTTTAATGAATATAGATGCAAAAATCTTCAACAAGATAGTGGCAAACAATGCAACAAATCATCAAAAAGATCCTCCACTGTGTCCAAGTAGACTTCACCTCCTGGATGCAAGGTTGGTTAAACATATGTGTTAAGCCATATGTCTAAACATCCCCCAAAACCTCATGCATTCATAGATGGGGCTTTTGGATGGTGAATGGATCATGGGTGTGTGATTAGCCCACTGATGGATTTACAGCTGGGTGTGATGCTGAGGAGCGAAGCTTGGTGGGAAGAGGTGGCTCACTGGTTGTGCCCTCTTCCTCTCTGATTGTGCATTGCTTCCTTCCTGCCTTGCCATGGACTGTTTCTCTGCCATGCTGCCCTGCCTTGGTACCAGCCAATTATTTTTCACAAACTGTGAACTAAAATAAACCTTTACCCTTTTAAATTGTGGGTGTCAGGTACTTTGTCCCAGCAACAAGAAATAACTAATATGCAAATCAATAATTGTACCACAGAAACAAGGACAAAAATCACAGAATCATCTCAATAGATGCTGAAAAAACCTTTACAAAATCTAATATTCATTCTTGATTGAAAAAAACAACCTTGAAGAAAATAAGTACAGAAAGGCCTTATCTCAATCTGATGAAAACTATTTATGGCCTACTGCCAACATCATATTAAATGGAGAAAAACTGAGTGCTTTTCTTCTAGAATCAAGAGCAAGATAAAAATGTTCACTCTTACCGCTCCTGTTCGATATAGTTCTCAAAACATTAGCAAGAGCAGTTAAAGAATAAAAGCAAGAGGGGTACAATCCCAGAAAGGGTAAAAGAATAGAGCAAGAGGGGTACAATCCCAGAGGTGAAGTTATATTACAAACTACAGTGATAAAAACAGGGTAGTACTGGCACAAGAACAGTTATGTGGAACAATGGAGCAGAATAGGGGGGCAGAACAACACCAGGATCATTCAGTATCTGATCTTTGATAAATGGTGTCAGAGAAATTGGCTATCCACATGCTGAAGAGTGAATCTAGACCTGTATCTCTCACCACTGTATTAAACTAAGATCAAATGGAAGGAGGAGAGAAGCAATAAACATTAAATGTTACAACAGAAGCAATCTGCTGGCATATAGAATAGGTAAAACTCATGAAGTCATAGTCATAGTCTTAATAGAAAGTTGCACAGGAAATAGTATCAAGAATCAACAAAAGGTATCATATCAAATTAAAAACTTTCTTCAGCAAAAGAAACAACCAACAAAGTAAAGAGACAACTAACGAATGGGAAATTTTTTGCCAACTGTTCCTTGGATGGAGGACTAGCAGAATATGTAAAGAACCCAAAAAGATTTGAGTCCCCAATTAAAAGACCCAATCAAAAAAAATGGGCAACTGAAATGAATAGACACTCATCTGAAGAGGAAATACCAAGGGCCAATAAATACATAAAGAAATGTTCAACATCACTGGCCATTAGAAAAATGCAAATTGAAATAACAGAGGTTCCATCCTATTCTACCATGAATAGCTATCACCAAGAAATCAAATAACAACAAATGCTGGCAAGGATGCCAGGGTTGGTGTGGCAGGGGGTGCTTCTACATTGCTGGTGAGAATGTAAACTAGTATAGTACTATGTAAATCAGTATGGAGATTCTTCAAAAGACTACAAGTAAAATTCCCACTTGACCCAGCTATTCCCTTCCTACATGTTTTCCAAAAAAGAGTTAAAGATATTATATTACAGTGACACGTGCATACCCATGTTTACAGTAGCACAGTTCACAATAGCCAAATCGTAGAAGCAGCCTATGTGTCTATAAATAGATGAATAGATACATAAAATGTGGTATTTACATAGAACAGAGTACTATTCTGCCATAAAGAAGGATACATGAATGCATCTTGAGGCCATTATGTTAAGCGAAGTAAATTAGATACAGGCTAAGTAAATTAGATACATGGTTTCTCTTACATGAGAAACTCAAAGGATAAATAAAGAGCAAAATAAAAGATAATAGGAAATATGGAGGTTGGTCTTTCTTATATGAGAGGGGATCAAGAAATGGAGAGAGGGGCGTGAGGGGAGGAGGAGGGGATGAAAAAAGAACTAAGATGTGCTATGTACACGTACCAGCTCCACACAAAGAAAAGAATCGTTATGTACTGCAAACATACACTAATAAAATTTTTCCATAATGTTTTATTTCTTTATCCACATTAAGAATATTTATAATCATAACTTATGCATATTTATAATCATAACTTAAATTGTGTTAAATATAAGATTTAAAGGCTTAATTTTATAACTTCTGAGTTTTATTTTTCAAGTTCAAGACCCAGTCAAACCCTTTTCTCTTCTCAGTTAGATAAAATTGTCTCTTTTTAGATAGTTTCTCATTAAGTTTTCATCCTACAAGGATTAAATAATGACGGCTTTCTGTCTTAACAGCTCAGTCTAACCTGTATTCCTTGCATATAGATTTCTAGCTGGTTTCACCAAACTCAGATCCAAAGGAGGAACTTGACTTACATCTGTATGATGAGAGTGTCCTTAAAGGAAATCTCTAGAACAAAGAATGCCTCTACTGCAAAGGCAACTTTACACACCCTGCATTTTTGATTGTCCTTATTGTATTTTCTCTGCCTGGAAACCAAAGCTCCCACTCTATCTCAGTGAAACAGCAGGCACTTGTCACCTGTGGAGGCTCCTTCCCCATCTCTCTCTGTCTTGTGCTCCTGCTGGCTTTACCCACAAAGACTGGGAGTGCAGACAGAGGTCAGAAACCCACATCACTAAAGATTCTCAGGGAAGCTCAGTTCAGCACTGCCCATGCCACTCCCTCCACCCCTGTTCCACTGCGAAGTCTTCTCTGGGGCCTTCCAGACCCTTTCGGGGTAAGGCAGGCAGAGGCGACAGAGGAGACATCCCAGGAGTCTCTGAATCCTGCCTCCCTCCTGCAGCACCAGTTGCTTGGATGTTGGACATGCTTGATGAAGGGAAAGACCCCTATGAAAGGCTTGGCCCCCTGCCTAGTGCCCCTGAGCATCTCTGTGCCCATTTATTTTCCATTTACATCTTCTCTGACTTCCATACCCTGGGCCACCTCCTCCCATAATCTTAACCCATCGCTGATGACTGGGATCAACTTTTGCTTCTTCCCTGGGATGGGAGGAGGCAGGGGAATGTTTTCGTCAGCTTCCTAAAGATCAGAGCATTTCCAGACATCTAAAAGGCACTCTGACCAATTTCGTGACCTATTCCATGGCAAGTAAAGGCAGACTCAGACTGCAGCTGAGTATGGAAGAAAAAAGACTCTTTGTTTTAGTAAATCAGTATAATTCCAATTTCAGGAGCTCTTTTGGCTTGGTGACTGACAGTATTACTAGTATGTTTTATTTCTATCCCTGAGGTTTGCGTCTTCATTCGTGATGGTATATTACCACCAGCACGGCTCTCTGTGTGTTTTTGTTTATTTGTATGTAGAAGGTCTATGTGACACTTAATCTTGATTGCTGACTTGATTCAATTTGGAGAAGCCTAAGAGATTAGTAAAGTACACTTCTGGATGTGTCTGTGACAGAGTTTCCAGAGACAACTGCCACATGGACTGCTATGCTGGTCAGCAAACCGAGGAGGGAAAACCACCCCGAATGTGTGTGGTCCTATCCAATAGGCTTGTAGTCTGGATGAATGCAATTAGAAGAAGGGGAAAGTGCAGTGCATGCAAGCTGGGTTCTCCTTGTATAGTGTGTGTTTTCCTGCGGCCACTACCATGGGCATCAGGCTTTAGCTCCTTCAGCCTTTCAGCATGAAATTGTCAACAGGAACCTGGGTTCTTAGTCTGAGAAACAGCTGGCCAAAATTTTTTTCCCATATTGTGGGAAAATTTTTTTTTACTAGCTGTTCTTCAAAGTGCTACTATCCAGAATATATAAAGAACTCAGAAAAACCAGACCCCCCCCAAATTTAAAGACCCAATCCAAACATTGACATCTGAGATGAATACACACTTCTCAGATGAAAAAGTACAAACAGTATTAAATATATGAAAAAAATGTTCAACATTTGAGAGATGCAAATTAAAACAATACTGAGATTCTATCTTACTCCAGAAAGAATGGTATTATCAAGAACTCAAATAACAAAAGCTGGTGGGGCTATGGGGAAAAAAAGAACCCTTCTGCACTGCTAGTGGGAGAGTTAACTGGCACAATCACTGTGAAAATCAGCATGGTGGTTCTTTGAAAGACTAGGACTAGGTTCTGTTTGACCCAGGTATTCCTATTCTTGATATTTTCCTGAAAGAATTAAATGCATCACCATAGTGAAAGAATTCCTGAAAGAATTAAATGTACCACAGTGATAAATGCACACCCTAGTTTGTAATAGCTAAATCTTGTAAACAACCCATGTGCCCATTAACTGGTAAATGGATAAAGAAGAGGTATCTCTTTTTATATAATGGAGTACTACCCTGCCATAAAGAAGGATAAGCCTGAGACATTTCTAGGTAAATGGATGCACCTTAAGACCATACACACATATGTAAAACCTCATTGTTTCCCTGGTGAAAGAAACCAAAAGTGTAAATAAGGATCAAAGTGTATAATAGATATTGTGGAATAGGAAGAAAATGTTCAAATGGGGAGGGGAAAGGAAAGAAGGGATAAGTTTTAAAAGATTAGAAAAGAAGGAAAACACTGAACCGAAGCTTTTGTAAGTGGGAGGGGAGGAGGGGTTGAAGGAAGGCTAGGAGTTTGAAAGTAAAAGAAACAAGTTATATCATGTACATGTTCAAATTCTCTGTGATGAATGTGGTCACGGTGTGGATCTAAAATGTACCGATAAAATCTGATTAAAAGAATAAAAAGGAAGCTGGGTCCTGATGCAGCGAGGAACCGGATTTTTACTTTCTGGGTCCTCAGTTCTAGGTGTCTTGATGAAAGAATTCAGTCAAGACACATAGGCTGTGCAGAAGTATAGGCAGAATTTATTGTAAAGTAGACAGACTTACACCTTCACGTGAAAAGGCAGGCAATGCTGCAGAGATATCTTTGGATACCTTTTTATGCCCACATGAGTTACTTCTGGGATTCAGGGAACTATGGTGATTATGATGCTGACTGACAGTTCCCTTAGGGGTGACTGAAATGTCAATTTTGTGTCTTAATCATGTAAGAATCTAAATCAGGCCTTAGCCCAAGGAAGAAGGATCCTTAAAGAATGCTCTTTTTTCTAGTCTCACTGGGTACAGGCACAGCACCAGGAATGCTGTGGGCCTTGTAGAAATTTGTAGATGGTCAGGTGACCTGGTAGCCAAAGAAATGTGGCCCAGGTATAACCCTAAATGTCATCGTGTTTCATGTGTTTATATTGAAGTCTTTCTGTGATTACCTGGCAGTGCATAGTATTTTGGAACCTTCGCTCTGCTCCATCCCTTGGCTCTGCTGCAGTCTACCTGCCTAACAGAATCACACCAGTGACTTACTAGGGACCTTTCAGGGCTTTCACACTGGGCCTGAATCAGCGTCATCAGTCCCTCTTGTTCTGTAGCTTCTAGTTTCTTAGATGGATTTTCCGGCCTACAGTCAGTCATTGTGGGACTATTCAGCCTCTGATCTTGGAAGCCAATCTAACAAATTCCCTTTATGATTATGCATTTTTCCATTGATTCTATTCTTCTAGAGAACCTGACCTCTGATGAGGCCATAACAGCCTTACACTTTGGTACCGTTCTGTCCCATCTTGGTTGCTGACCCAACAAGCCCTAGTCAGATCTGATTATTTCTTCACTGTTTCTGGTCCCCATTGATGACCTGGCCTTCTGTGCTTTTCCAGAGCTGTCATAGGCTTTACACCTGGGCATACCAGATGACTTTGACTCCCCTGCTCCTGTCCATTTTGGGTACCCCATTCCTGTGTCATGGTCTTGCCTAAAGAAGGACAGAGGTGTCCTTTGCTCTCCAACCCTTGAATCTTTTTTGTGATCTTTCATTCTCCTCCACCTTTTAAGAGGCAGCTGTGATAGGGCTTCTTAGGGACCCACTGCAAAGTCCTCTCATTTTCCTTGTCTTCCTATCTTTGCTCCAGTCTGAAGACTTGATGTCATTTCAAGATGAAGTCCACCAAATCTTTTCTATGTTTGACAGGACTTTGTTTTTCAATCTCAAAATCCAAATACTTGAGTGGGGGTGTGGTAATGCATGCCTGCAATCCCAGCACTTGGGAAGCTGAGACAGGAGGATTATGCATTTGAGGGGAGCCCAGTGAGACCTGTCTCAAAACAAACAAACAAACAAACAACAACAAAAATAAGCTGAAAAGAGCTGAGAATATAGCTCAGAGATATAGTGCTTGCCTAACATATGAAAGACTCTGGGTTTGATTCCAAGGACTGAAAATAATGCAACATTTTGGATTTGGGATGTTCTAGTTTCACCAGGACATCTTCCCTTTGAGGCAGAAATGTCCCACAGCTTGATGTCACATGTGTGAGAGTCATGATGCAACAGACACCAACGTCTTGTGCTCATGCACAACAAATGGTGCAAGATGTGCCTCTCACTAACTGCACAAAGATAGATGCATGTAGGGCAGCATGGAGCTGATGCTCTGTGAGCTGAGAAAACTGCCGTTAAACCTTAGGGCATCCCATTCTGCTGCAAGTTTACAAATGCTGGTGCATCTCCTCAGTCCAACTTGAAAGGTAGATACTTTCTCCCTTTTCTAAGTACAGTCACTTGGCATTTTCTGTTTTCTATGATCATTCTTCTGGAAAAGGGTCTCAGCTTGTTGTGAGTAGTTTAAGTTTATTCAACATATAAATCTCCTAAAACCCATACACTTAAATATTTGTGGTTATGTGGGATATTATCAGTGTCAGGGATGGGCAGAGTTGAAGGCATTTTGGGTCAGTCTACTTTCTTTAAATCTTCTCCAAACATTTTAGGTTTGGCAGAACCTGAATTGCATTTTGCCAAACCCTGTGCCTGTAATTTGTAAACCCCTGTGTATTTTCAGGGAAATGTAGTCCATATGTTTCTGATTGATTTACACTTAACTCATCTAAACATTGTTTTGCTAGTCTTATTTGATGTCCAAAGAGCCTCAGAGCCTGTTTACATCTGTCTAAGCTGCTTTTTTCTCCCCTGAGACTCAGGAAGATCTGTTTTGCCAACAGTAAACTAAGTTGAATGCTACCCGGTCTCCAGCCCCCATACCCAAGTTTGGATCAGACTCCAGTTGAATTTGAAATAAAGATCTGAGGAAGTTGCATTGGGCTTTGAAGCTGACCAAACATACTCCACACTTCACCAGAAGGAACTGAAGCCCAAGGCCTTTGCATGGCACTGTCCCCATTGACTCCAGTCCAGGACCAACCCCCTAGAGAGCTAGCTTTCCAACCTGGCCCTTCTCGCTGCCCTGATTTTAAGCCACAACTGGTCAACCACTTTATCTCCACAGTCCCTTCCCTTTCTATCTTTCATCTACATTTCTCTGGGAAGAGTAGAGCAGATTTTCTAATGACCTTCTTGCTAGGTCTGCAACAACAATCTTATGGAGCAGCTTTGAAACAGAATGAAGGAACCCTGAGCTAGTGTTCCACACCACTGAAACTCACTTTCAAGGAGTCTGCATTTACCTTGTAAATGAGTCCCCAGTTACCAAGCCACAGGCCTGTGAAGTCATCTTACCGTCAACTGGAAGTAGTGTGCACACTTTCCAGAAGCAACGAGGCTGCTGGCCTGGTCCTGCTCTGCTACAGAGGGTGTGAGTATAAGGGTGTGGCTTGAATTTAGATGATTCTGCACAAATTTGGGAAATGATGACTAAGAATAAGGACAAACTCACTGTAACTTTATGATTCATCATGGAAGGAAATGGCATTTTGTTTCTGAGAAAGTCCTTTAATGGGCATTTGGTAATATTTAAGCAAACCTTATTTGGGATGGAGATTTTGGAGACAAAGATGGGTCAATCGGCTCTGCAGAATAATGTGACATGTTGACTTGTAACATGCAAAGTTGCATCTCTGAGATGAATATAATTTCAAGGTCAGCATAAGATGTTTCTACCTCTTTTTGAAACCCATAATGTGTTGGGAAACCTAGCTGGGTGTAGGGGAATGTCATCAAAGTTTTTAACTGGAGGAAAAGTCGGTTGGCCCCTGAAATGTGGGAGTAAGTTGTGGGGTAAGGATAAAGATAGGTAGGCCTCCCTATTTTCAGCATTTAAAATTTTGGTTTCTACTTCGTTATTCTCTTTTGTTCTTTCTGAATTTTCATTTTTTTTGGTACCCAAGTGGGTACAAAAAGTGGATGTACTCTGACACCAAGCTACAGCCTCCACCTTTTTTTTTTTTTTTTGGCACTAGGGATCAAACTCACAACCTTGCGCTTTCCAGGAAGCCCCTTACACCACTGAGCTAAATCCCCGGCCCCTTCTCTACCCTTTAAAAAAAAAATATTTTGAGACAGGAACTCATTAGGTTGCACTGACCAGGCTTTGAACTTGCAATTCTCCTGCCCTAACCTCCCAGGTAGTTGGGATTACAGGCATGTGCCACTGTTGCCAGCTAGGTTTCCAGAAAATCTGATCAGTACTAATAGTTTGATCTTGACTATGTTCTGGGTACTAAGAACACGTGTCTATGCTATGGGGACTCCAGTGAGCTGGAGGAATGCAATGTGACAAGTGGCAGACAGGCCTGATCTCTGCCATGTGGAGGGATTCCTCCTTGAAAATTCCCAGATATGCTCAGCTTGCATCTGCCTGTAGCCACCTGGGATGGAGCCATAGGTGCAGTTCTTTGGGCGTGACAGGAAGAGATGTGGGGATTTGAGCATCCTGTCCATGTTAACCTCCCTTGGCTGCTCAAGTGTCTGTTCTTGAAGCATATCACTTGAAACCAGTTGGTGGGCTGTCACAAGGCTCTCTGAGCTGGGGACTATGCACAGGACGGGCATGGGACAACTGCGGAAGAGTAGATGTGAGCAGATGGTGTTCCCAGCTTCTGAGAACCATGATTTGGTAACTGGACTGCACTAGGTCCCCTCCTCATTGCTCTGCTTTCTCTGAACATCATGGAGGTGAGAAGCTGGCAGCAGGCACTGAGGATGGAGAAATACCTGACCTTGCCCACCTCCTCAGACCTTAGGTCTCTTTTGTGGGGCTCTAAAGAGAAACTTCTTCCTTATCCTGGTATCAAAAGTAACTCAGCTTCTCCCAAGGGCCTGGTTTATTCCCCTACTTCTTTCCTCTCTTGTTTCTCCTCTTTTCCTTTCCCTCCCCTCTTTTCTTTCCTTATCTTTCTTTTCTCCTTCTGTTAAGGTTTATGTCTAGATGTTCCATCAAAGCCTCATGCAGTCGTAGGTGGGGCTTTTTCAGAGACAGAAGACTCTAGAATATGTGATTGGTGCAATGGTGCACCAATGGTGCAATGCTAGGATTAAAGGAGTGTGATTACTAAATCAGTCTACCAATGGATTTGGCACTGCCCTAATCCCAGTCGACTAGATAGACTATAAAAGGGGCAGAAAAAAGCTGCTAAGGTCATTTTCTTTCTTGCTGTCTTCTTCACACCATGAACTGTTTCTCCTCTGTGCTGCTTGTCTGCAATGCCACCCTGCCTTGGAGACAGCTAATGATGGAAACTCTATAAATTAATTGAACCTTTCCTCTTTTAATTTTGGGTGTTAGCTATTTTGTCTCAGCAATGAGAAAAATAACTAAGACACTCCCTTTTCTTTCTTTTTTCTCCTGTCTCTTTTTTTCTTTCTTCTCTTTTGTGATACTAGCAATTGGATCCAGAATCTTTGCACTGAGCTACATCCTCAGCCATTTTTTTTATTTTTTAGGGTCTTACTAAGTTGTTGAGTTGTCTAGGCTGATCTTGAACTTGTGATCCTCCTGCCTCTGCCTTGCACACTGTGTGCCATCTCATACAGTTCTTTATCATAGACATTTCTACAAATTATCTCTGAACCCCTTTGTAGTAAAGAAGGATCTATGTTTAAAAACATTAACAAGCAAACTAGGGAAGAACTTAGGGGATTTGGCCAAGCATTGGTTTCTCAAAGCCAATGCAATGAACCAGGGGTAGAGGTGAATACCTGTCATACTAGTGCTTGGGACACTAAAGCGGCAGAACTATGAGTTCAAGGCCAAACTGGACTATGTAGGAAAAAACAAACAAACAAACAAAAACCAACAAAAACACAAAACTTTTCTTTGCTGGGTTTCTTTTCTTTGTTGGTTTGGCCAAACCAAGTATGGCAGTTATCTACCCTGGTGGCCCCATCCTGGCCACACTGGAAACTTGAAGGTTGCCTGTAGGCCCTGAGGAATCCATTACTTTTTGCTCAGCCTCGACTGGCCTCACCTTCAGAAGCCTGAACTGTGAGGGGTGGGCTGGCAGCTGGACCCCCTAGGTTCTTCTCCTCAGAACCCTCCTTTGGGACACTTAGTCCTCAGCCAAGGAAGCCTGGCCCAGCACTCTAGAAAGGTGAGGCATGATATTGCCATCCAGAGATCTCAGACTGTCCCGGCCATTCACAAGCAGTGGGCTGTGAGTAGCTTGCTTCACTTCTGAGGTTCCACCTCTTTCCTCCGCGGGCTGGACTGATGCCACCCTCCTTTCAGAGTAGCTGTCAGACTGGAGGAGGAGGAGGAGGGGGAGGAGGAGGAGGAGAAAGAGGAGGAGGGCATCGCATACTTAATAACAGGTCACTTACAATAATTATGACGCAGATGACTGACAGCTCTACCTTGTTCCCTGAATCCATGGAGGGATTTGCATTGACTTTTACGTTGACTTCCTGCTTCTCTCTTCACCTAAGTTTTAAAATCTCAGTGCTGAAGGATCTTGAAAGGTCATCTGGACCACAGATGAGAGTCACCTACAGAGCTTTATATGGCATTTATAGTGGAGACCCAGGAATCTGTCTTGGGCAGATTTCCCAGTGATTTGACTTTGCTTAGGGATGAGTATTTGAGTGAGCTCTGGTCTAGACCCTCTCTGCTGTGAGACAAGAACTCCTTCCTGCAGTTCCTGCAGATGACAACTCATCCTGCATTTAGATTGGGGCAAGCAGGACTCCGTATTCCACCGTGGGTTTTCCAATGGCCCTCTGTGGCTCCATGGTTTCCTCTGCAAAGATTTTGAGTGTCTGTGATCACCATCCAGCCACCCCTGCTGCTTCCCAGGCCAGTTGTCACCCTGTACCCTCCTCTGGGATGTGAGCTGTATCATCTGTTTCTTGCTATTCTCAAAGGCAGAGTTTTGTTAGACTCTAACTTCAGCTCTTCATTCCTTCCCTACACTTTCTCCCGTCTGGAGTTCGGGTTTATTTTTCTTCCTGCCTAACTACTTCTAATATACTAAGTCAATAAACAGATTCTCTGTGGTTACATATGGCAAACAGCTGAAATTTACAATTGAGAGTAAAATTTCCTCATTTGGGGGAAAAACAAAACAAAACAAAACATCATTTCACAGATTTAAAAAGTGGTCATTCTGATCTCCAGGGCAAATAAAAATGTTTTATAACCTTCTACAAAAGCTTATGCCTTGATTAAATTTTTATTATGAATTATTAATTAAACCAAGGAAATGCAGAGGCCTAAAACTTTGCTTAAATTTGCTCCAGATTGAGACACAAACCAAAGACGGCAAGAAACCCTGAAGGAGCAGTTTAATGATGAGCAACACATATAAAACTATCTGAGCACTTTCATCTGCCAAAGGCTCCAAACCAGCCATGTAAACGAGCCCACGTGCCTAGGCCAGAATGCAGGCTGGCGACAGGCCTGGAAGAAACAGGACCTCCGTGGCTTCCTCTGCGGGGCTCTGTGTTTGCATTTCATGGAGCGCGGTGTCTCTTGAGACGCTTGGGCTTACTCCCTTTGTGAGTAGTTGTAGGCAGGGGGACACACTAGGCAGCTGAGGAGAAAAGCAGTCTGGTGTCCTAGAAGCTGAGCCATAGGGCAGAGAAGTGGGCACTGCTCTCAGGACCCAGGGAGGCCCTCACCCAACACAGTTGCACAGTTTGCCTGGAGACGGGAGGAGCAGGGACCCAGATGCCCTTTCTTGCTTTCCTCCTTGCCAAGCCTTGCTCCTTGCTGTAGGGCTGCGCAATTCTGAGGAGGAAGCATCCTTGCCTGATCTGAGCGAGGGAGCCATGTAGCCTCACTTGGGATAAGTGGAGAGGCAGGTTAGCTGCATTCTTCCAGAAAAGGTGTCCTTTTCTTAGGACACTGGGGTTGTTTGGGTGGGTGGCAGCTTGAAATTCAACCAAGAGATGGGGATAAAAAGTGAGCAAGAGTCTGCCTTCTGAGGACCCATAGTAACTTGGGGAACAGACACATAGCAGAGCATTGCAACGCAGTGGTGGCAAGTGCCAGGTCTGGGGGTGCCCACCTGGATGGGATCGGGTGGTGGGGAAGCAGGGATGCTTTCCTGAGGATGGTGGGCAAATGAGCGCTGTAGTTTGGATCCCATAGGTCCATGTGTCAAAGGCTTGGTTCTCTGCTTGGTGCTATTGGGATGTGGTGGAAACTTTAGGAGGTGAGGTAGTGAGAGGCCTTTAGTTCATTGAGGAGACCCTCAAGAGGACTGTGGGACCCTATCTCTATGTCCCTTTGTTGCTTCCAAGCCTCTACAATTGTGAGCCAAATAATCCTTTTCTAATTATAAGATGATTAATTCATGTAATTGTGATAGTGATGGAACACTGACACAGTGAGTCTTGAGATGTAGAGGGGTTGGGGTGGGGTTGGGAGTGGGAGGACATTGTAGCAAGCAGGACAGGGTAACTGGGAAAGGAAGAGCAGAGCAAGATCTCTTCAGTGTGAGGGAAGAACTTTCAGAGAGACAGGGAGACACTGGGGGTACCCTATGTGGGTGTACTTGAAGCCATTTTCAAGCACCAGCAAGAAGTGATCTCTACCCCTGTCCCACTGTCTGAGACTGGAGATCTTGGGACAAACACCAAGTTCCTAGCATGGCACTTGGATCTGAGGGTCCTGGGCTGGTTTCTCCTCCCCCCGCACTTCTTTCTGCCCCTTCACTTTCAATATAAGAACAAGGATAAAAGACTATGTATGTGTGTGTCTTTCATAACATTCAGAAAGGAATGACTAAGATTATGAAGTGAAGGATAATAAGTTGGTCCTTCTGTCACAGGCAACCCCCCACTATTTTGGGTCCCCACTTCTCTGAGTGCATAGAGGTGGTGCCTGGCAAGAAGTTGACATCCCTTGACCCAATTCTTCAGAGGAGAGGAAAAAGGAGCCGTCCGCCTGCCACCCATCTGCAGACACGGCTGTCACCTGGCTATCTTTCAGGGTTCCCTTTCAGGACTAGAGAAGCAGATTCCTGGTGGAGACAATGTGGCATTTATTTGGCTCTTATTTATATTGAGTTCAGTGCTCATGGAAAGTGGGCCCATTGATAGCACTGCTTTCTAGCATGACATCACATAAATAAGTTTGAAGATACTACTTAATAAGAACCCTGTAAAGATAAGAGAAATGGTAGAAAGAATTGGAGAATGCTGTTTCCTTTCTAATATCTACTATGAATCACAGCCCAGAGGGAAGACAGAAAATGGAGCCAGTGGCCTGGGGTCAGAAGGAGTCGTGCAGAGGTGCCTGGTAGATCCCTGCCTAGCTTTGGTCTGAGGCTGGGCAGAGCCGGAAGTGGAAGGACATGGGGGTGGTCTGAAGAGCAGATGAGGTGAGTAGCCTCTGCTGGCACCCACTTTTGTAACCCAGGGCCCTGTGGAGATGGAGTGAGCAGTGCACCTCCTCATTGAATTTGGTGGCACCTAATTAATACCTACTGTGAGGGGAGCTCAGAAAGAAGAGATGGCGCTGCCAACACGAGGGACTGCCTCCACACTCCAGGACTTCTTCCAGAAAAGGGAGCCTCTTCCTCACCCTCTGCTACCCAAAGAGAAAATAAAATGCAGGCTTCCCACTTCACTTGAGTCTCTTGAGGGAGAAAAGTGTCTTGGAAAAACCGTTTTACTCCATTCCTTTGAAAGTTCTTTCCACGGAACATAGCTCAGCCGTGGGGCCCCAAGAGGCCCCTGATGGGTTTTTTAAAAAAGAGAGTGTCAGGTCAGGACTCCAGAGCCGTAAAGGATCACTCTTGGTCACTGTCCTGTTGGGCCATTGCTGTGCTTTTTAGAGCAACTGCTCCAGAGTTGGGGGATGAGGGAAGGCAGAGAGAGCCGAGGCTGGGGCGCTGCTGGGAATTTGACCCGCAGTGACCTGGCTTGAGGAAGACTCCCGCCATCCTCCAGCAGGACATTTTGAAGGTGGAAGAGTAGGAGAGGATGAACAACAAATGGCTTTTTTTCTTTTTTATGGTGCTGGGGATCACACCCAAGGCCTCAAGCTTGCTGGCCAAATGGTCCATCACGGAGCTACACCCCAGCCTGGCTTCACTTCTGGATGACAGAGGGAAGACAAAGGGTGTTTCAGAGGGATTCCCTGAGGCCAGGAAAGTGCCCTGCAGCCCTCCTAGGGTGGGCTGCTTTATGAGGTGAGGGTCTTCTTTGTGCTCCTCGGCCAGCCTGGCAGAGTTAGGAAGGAGCTGGAGGTGGAGAGATATGTCCAGAGAGGGAAAGGCCTGTGTGTGTGTATGTGTGTGTGTGTGTGTAGACACAGAGAAGCCAAGAGCATGAAAATGAGGGAGAGGGTGTTTCAGGGAAACCTCTGCCCTCTTATAAACCATAAAGGGGTCTTGATGGTTTGATTCAGATCCATAAAATAACTCCAGAGGGTCTCAGAGGTTATTTAGCTCAAACCACTGACTTGAGCATTTAAGTAGGTCCAGGGAAGTTTAGGTTGCTTTTGGTCATGTGGCAAGCCTGTGGGCCAGGAGTCTCCAAGGTCCTTTGAGCTGCAGCTCACCTCTTATCTTTGCTGAGCAGATCTGAAGTTGCTTCAGCCTGTCCTCATAGGTAGAGGAAGAGCCCATGAGAAAAACAGTGACCTCGGAGTTAGGTGAACTTGGCTCTGGGGTCTGATCACTCAGTTCCTCCTTTTCTTTGCTAAGATCTTTTCCCAAGCTTTCTAGACAAGGGCAGAGTGACTGCTTATTCTTCAGTGACCTGTCGGGTCAGTGGAGAGAGACAGTTCCAGGCAAGCAAGCCTCGCTCTGAGTCCTCTGCTAAAGTGTCACCCCTGGGGCCTGCTTTGGGAGGTGGCAGTTACTGGGCAAGGTGACCCTTGAGGAAAGAGAAACTGCCTCCGATAGGACGATAGGTCACTTTTATCTTTGAGGTTATTGCAAATGTACTGAACTCCTTCATCTACTTCTGTCCAGATCTGCACTGGTAGCCAGATAAACTTGGCTGCCCGATTTCATGTATTTATCAAGTCTAAACAATTGTCAGAAGGCAATTATCCCACGGGAGGCCAGTGGCTCCAGATAAAAGGCCCCCTGCAGTCTAGTTTCAGCCGTAGCAGCGGACTTTGTGATCATCGCTCCTTTCCCTGAGCAGATTTTCTCCTCTTTCCTCACCATCCTAAATTTTAAAAGGGATTTTATGTTCCAACACATTTGTTTTGGTGTTCTTTTACCCATAGCTGAAAATAAAATCCAATGGTTTTTATAGGTGGATAAATCCTTTTTAAAGGCTCTTTTGTTATCACGACTGGGACTGGTGAGCACTAAAACAGGGTTTTCAGGGACCAGTGAAACGAGAATCACAGTTCGCGGTATTGTGAAATGACCAAGTGACCAGTTGTTACAGCCCCTTCCCGCTGTAGATGAAGAAGGACTCCGTCTCCCAGGAGAATGTGCTTGTTAGAAGTGGGCAGATGTGGTGTGACCCCTGACCTTGGGCAGACTCCTGGAGCCCCAATTTCCTCATGTATCACATGAGAACAGTAATCTGGACCTCGCAGCATTGTTGTGAGAGGTAAAAACTGTTTCCCCCTCATCAAGGTCCCACCGATACCAGGAGCACAGCCAGTACCCCAGCAGCCTGCCGCCCAGGCCTTCCCCCAGGCCTGCACTGTGGGAGATTCTCCCCAGGAGGTCTTGGGTTTACCAAGTGCAAAGTAGAGCTTCCTCTTTGTCCCACTCCAAGTTCTAGTTCAGCGTTTCTCAGAAGCAGCACCTCCAGATGGTCTGAGGTTCTGTCTGCTCAGGGACTCGTGTTTATACGATGACAGCATCTATATTTTTTCTGGATGAATTAGTAATCGACTTGCCATTGTATTTAGGAAAAACCAGACATCACCTCATGGACGTCTCACAGAAAAGGAGCGTCATTTCTTCCGTTCATTTTGGCACATTTTCTATTTAGGTTTGGTGGCAACAGGAAGCGAGGTCTAGGGGGATTTTTGCCGGGTGCAAGGGTGTCATTGATCCGTAGCCAGGAGCCGGGCTCCCCAGGACGACCTGCCTGTCGCAGGCTGGGCGTGAGTCAGGTCCCCAGCACCGGCCTCAGCCTGTCCTCGCCAGGCGTCGTCTGCGCCTCGGACACTAGGTGGCGCCACAGGAACAGCCTAGCCGCGCCAGGCGCGGAATTGCGCGGCTTTCGGCCGCGGAGGTCAGGGTTGCCGCGGGGCTCCCAGGCCCGGTCCTCCCACCAGATCACAGGTCCTCTCCCGGGAAGGCCCGGGGCTGCCCTGCCGGGCTCTGGGGATCGCTCCCGTCTGGTGTCAGCAGCCTCCGGTTCAGCGTCCGAGCCCCAAAGGGCCGCGCTTGTTTGCTCCTCGTGGGTCGCTGCCCCACCTCCTACCCCCCCCGCGTCAATAAACTCGTTTGTTTTTGGGGGGTGCACCAGGTTTTGGGGTGCTAACGCCTCCCATCCTTTTTCAGAGGTTGCAGACCTGCTAGGCGATGCTCCTGCCAGGTGCCCTGGTGCCACCTGGAGAGGCCACATAGTGATTTTGAGGCGCCAGGGTCACCGCGCTGCCCCACCAGGTGCGTCCTGGACACCGGTATCCCCAGCTCCGCAATCCCAGGGCCCTACACTCGCGGCACACGCTGTTTCCTCTCAGAGTCCGGAGAGGTTCGCAGCTGCTTCTCAAATCGCAAGTTTCTCCCACTTCAGAGTCACCTGCCAGGCACCTCCCTGCCTTCCCGTGCATCCCGGGAACAAGAGGCCTTTTCCTCAGCCCCAAGCGGGAAGAGAGGGCTCCCTGGCACCCCTGGGCGCCCCTGCCCCCCACCAAGCGGCAGAGAACTCCTCCCCTGTCATTTAGGCCAGACATCCCCTCCAGCGTCAAGGCTTTCTCTCCTTTCCCTCCTCTCCAGAGCCAGACCCCAAGTCCAGGACAGTCCCTTTTCCTCCTCTCCCCAGCTGAAAGTACAGGTCAGGTGCTCTGCTCTGTGCCCCCCCCCCATCTGAAAGTAAGAAGTTTCTTGTTCCCTAGATGTTGACTTTGTTCTAGTAAGATGCCTGTGCCCAGGGCATGAGGCAGGTGGCTGTCCCCTGGGAAATTCCAACAGGTATTCAGGCTGCAAGGCCAAGGAGACCTGGACAGACAGCCAAGGGCTGGCAGAGGAGAGAGGGCGAAGGAGGAACAGGAAGATCACAAGAATCCCAAAGCTGCTGACTCCTCCTCTCCCCACTGAGAGCTCTAGGAGGATGGTGGTCAAGGTGCTGAGCTGCTCCAGCCTCAGTGTCCTACTCTATAAAAGGAGGACACTCTCACAGCTGCCTGCCTCACAGGAGGATTAGGAGCTCTTATGTAGCTGAGGTCCCTAGCTGGCACAATAACAGACGGCTGTTATTGTCAAGTCTAAGCCTCTGCTCTGGTCTCACATCAGACTGATCTTGCAGAAATCAAGTTACCTGTTTTTCTCTTTAGATGGGATTAAGAGAAACTTTCCCTAAGCTATGGCTGTTTTCCTTCATTTGATGACTCTTTTCCCTCCAAGGTAGGAAGAAAGGGCAGTTGGCTTATTTTCTCCTCTTGGGACTCTTGCAGAGGGATTCCGGATGTGGCCAACCCTCGAGGGATAAACTGGGCGACACCTGGCACATCGGCCTCTGTGTTCACACAATGGGGCTCTTTTACCAGCGCCCTCCACTCAGGAAATATTTGGAGACACTGAATGCGGCTGTTCCCTCGTGCTGGAATGGCCCTGTGTGTGTGTGTGGCAGCAAGTCCTTCTCACAGCCTTGGGTGAAAGTCAGTGTAGTTCGCAAAGATTTCTCACAGGGAGATTTGGTAAACCATCCCTTTGACTACCCCAAACCAGATAGTCTTCTTCCCACTGCTGAAAACATGAGAGAAGTTCTATGTGGTTCTGTAGCACTGTCCACAGGCTGTTAGAGAATGTCTGTCCTTGTTGAAATAGTAACACTATCATCTTTGAGTAATCCTGTGTGTTTATCTTACAGTTGTCATGGATTTGACAAGTAACTGTACAGTTGGAAATATGACATCAAAAAAGAAACTCCAACCACCCTCCCCTGCTGTTTCCAGCATCACCCTTGGTGGCTACAGAGAGCTCCAGGGGTCACCTTGCTGTTCCATGGGCAGAGTCAAGTGGTCTGGGTTGGATTCTGGCTGGGATCCTTTCTTGAATCTGCAAATTCTCTTCTAGTTCAGGACTGGGAACATCACTTCTGCTTGAGGGGTGTCTGAGACAGTGGACCCTAGAAGCCTGGGCTTGTGGCTGTCCCCTGGGTGTTCCTCACCCTCTGTTCCTTGGGCCTCAGTGGAGAGCTGAGCCTGGTTATTAATGCCTTCAGTGCGGCTGAGGCAGCCAGCCATCCCCAAGCACGAATGACTCAGTTTAGTAATGCTCTGGAAGGATGGCTCTTTTGCTTGCCAGCCACCTTAAACTGTATTTCATTAAAACTGCCTTAATTATTTTGAGAAGACAGCCCAATTAGGAGCTATCCATGAGGGTGTATTTATACATAGGGCTTTAATGCATATTTGTAAGTGTGTATGTATTATGTGCTTGTGTCATTTCATATATATATATATATATATATAATTACATAGTATAAAATATTGGAAAACATACCCATGTCCTTCCCCTTTTTGGTTGCTAGATCCAGAGAACAGGTTACCCCAGCAGGGATGGCATTGGTGATCTTTCAATCATGCCACCGTAGAAGTCCCAGCTACACAGAGCCCTGCCCCAGTGCCAGAAGCTCTGACATCTCTGTTGTCTCAACTTGGGTCCACTTCGCCATAACTCTGAGACACCTGGGATGGGGAGCCCTGGAGAAACTGTCCTTGTGAAGCTCAAGAGGGACATGGACTTCAGGCTTTTGTTTCTAGACAGCTTTCCTAATGAGCAAATATGTTCTCTTTACAGAAACAAACAAACAAAGCAAAAACACCAATTCATCTGGATTTTCTTCATTTGTTCTAAATACAAAAAAACAAAAGGGTAGTGGTTATTTCTGCACCAGCCATTTCAAATGCAAGTCACTCCTTCATTCGGGGTGGTTGGATGGTGCTTGTCACCATAGGACCCACAGGGCTAGTTCCAACTGTTACTCTGTAAGGCTTTTTTCTTCCAAAAATTCCCAGTGTTCCTTTAAGGCCCATTTAGCTGCAGGTTTTGTTTATTCTCCCGGCAATCAGCATTTAAAATAAGACAAACAAGCATTTTTCCTGGGCTGTGAATCCCTGCCGGCCAGCCTCCACCTGCACACCTGAAACCAACGTATCCAATTGAATTTCTCTGTAACCTGCATCCCCTTTAGAGACCTGCTCCCTCCGTCTACCGGGCTGCAAATAGAGAACTTGAGCAGAGCAAATGTAATTTTAAGAATTGCTAATGATGCTAGTAATCTGCGATGCAATTAGCATCATTGGATTTGGTGCTCCTCTGAAGGCACAGAACTCCTTGTCATACTGCAGTAGCCGAGGTGGCAAGTGGGTCCCCGTGTGCCTGGGCAGCCCTAGCGCCCCAGCAGCTGCTTTGCGCGGAGATGGCAGCCGTGGTTGGGCTTCTGCTTCAGCCTCCTCCTAGTGCCAGCTTCTTCGCCTCGCAGAAGGATGGATGTTTCCTGTTGCTTAGCGCCTTTCGGTCCAGTGTTGTGGTGCAGTTGCCCTGTTTTGTTTTGTTTTTAACAAAACGGAGCCCCCACTTTGGGAACTCAGTTTGCTCCCTGAGACTTTTAGGATTCATTTCAACCAAGGTCCCTCTGCCTCAAATACCAGTAATTCTGGTGCTGTTCATCAGTACCTCTGCGGTTGGGGACCCTCCCTTATTACCCGCTGTGAGGTACCCTTTTCTCTGTCTCTGTCTCTTTTAGTCTGTAATTTCTTTGTCTTCCTCACTCTCCATGGCTCAGAGGTAGCAAGAAGAGTTAAAAATAGGGATCTGAAGTGAGGCAGAGGCGTAGAGGGAAGGAGGAAGGGAGAGAAGGAGAAGGGAAAGGGTGGAGAACATATGAATTATTGGATTAAAAATAAACCCTTTCTTTTTCATAGGAAAATCATTTCTGCTCACTGGAAAAATGACGTGGGCCAAGCATGGAAATCATGTTAGTTGACCCAGAGACTGCCAAATCCTGAAGACGATCTTGATCAGTCTGTTCAGTTTAGCAAAGGTTTCTACTCTGGGGATCCTCTTTCAAATATGGAGGCCCAAATCAGAAGCTTGTAGAGGGGAGCTTTTCTTCCAAGATTCCAGATGTGACTGTGAGACAACACGTTATGGGGCAAATTGATTTCACCCTTGGGAAACCAGAGATTTTTCAAAGTTATGTCTGCAAAGCCGGCTAATGCAATTCCCCATTAGTGCATTAAAGTGTGCCCTTATTAATTCAAACATAAAGGCAACAAAATAAGCTGTTAAATTTAAAATATAATACATATATAATGAGGAGAATGTGTGAAAGCGTTATTCAAATGAAAATCCAGGAGTGTTTGAACTACTGGGGTATCTTTTGTATTGAATTATGAGCATATGTAATAGATTTAATTATTAATTTCCCCATTGTTCTATGCACACAGACAGGGTTCAAGGCACAGTCATTCTCTGGCTTTCATAGATCTAATTTGTATAATTATTGCCTGAATAAAGAATGGCTCCAATTCCTAGCTCTTTCTCTTTCTTCCCCCCTTCTAAATACTATTTCAGGGCTGCATTCCGAAAGGGGAACACCTGCCACTTCTTCAAAGTCAGCTGATCACTTGGAATGATGGACGGCGCTGCCGCCGATGACGTCCCTTTCAAGTCTCTTTGTCTAAGTGAATTATCGTGCATCCTTTTAATTTTATTGAACAAATTACATTTGTCAAGGTCTATCTTTGTAAATAAATGATAACTAGAGACACATGGATGCGTATTTCTGCTGTTCAAGGGCTCTTGTTCCATTTCTGGAAGCCAGATGAACATGGAACAAAGGAGAAACTTTCCTCTAAAAGCAATTATCTTTCTGCATTCCCATCAGTATAATTATATTGCAGGGAATTTTAAGAAGCTGTAGAAGTAGAATTGAATGCTTAAAACTGTGTTTGCTGAATTGCTATGCAAAAGTTGAACAGGCTGTGCTGCATCGCACAAAACAGTCTAACTCTCTCCTGGCTGCGTTTCTCTAAGTTTAGAATGTGCCCAAGGATGGGACTCAGTCGGGAGGGGCTGGGGCGGAAAGAGGCCACACTCAGTGGGGTGGGGCTGTGTTTCTGGAACAGAATATTTAATGACATTTCTCAAACCTGAGGGCCATTAGCAAGGTGACTAGGAATGCATGCAATGAAACTACCGGTTTCCAGTGCGTTTGGGAAGCTTCTTGCTCGCAGGTTGTTCTCTGCCTGGAACAGAAATCCACCAGTTTACTCACTAAGCCGTGAATCATGGTGGAATACGGAGAAAACTGTTTGAGAAATGACAGTGGCTGCATTACATCGCCCCCAGGGTGTGTGGGCCAGTTCAGGGAGGTACTGAGTGTGGTTTGTGCGGCTGCTCTGTCAGTACTGCCTGTCAGCAAGGATCTTCCCTTTATCACTGGCATCCCCGTAACTTTGGGACATAAACTGTAGCTGTGAAGTTCATTGTGCCGCTTCCTCAGATGGCTCAGCACTGTCTCAGTCCTTCCCCTTCCTAATTTTCAGCAAACCATCTAATGGACAGTGGGTGTGGCGGGGAGACAGCACCAGTGACAACAGAGGTTGTTAGAACTATGGGTTAGTTTTAGGCAGCTGGTAGGTTTTGAATTACCAGACAATTGATGGGGTAACATTGCAATCTACAGATCTTGGAAACAAGAAACCAAGAAGCCAGTGTGATCTTGTATCTTCAGGAAGGCATGAACAAAACTGTGAATCAAAAACTGGAAACACTCTTTTCAGTTCACAGGAGGCTATGTGATGTGGTGGACAAGGCATGGTCCTGGCACTGGGACTGGGGCATTACCTGGTCTCCTGCCCTTCAGTATCTTCAACTGCAAGAAGTAGGATCTGGACTGGATGACTGACAGTTCATTTTCAGGCACCAGATCCAAGAACAAGTCCTCTTTTTTTTGGTGTGGGGCATTGACCTCCAATAGGAAAGTGGTGGAGGGAAGATCCATGAACCAGGATTGTGTCTCTAGTGCTTTATGAATGTGCTGAAGGGAAAACTACTTTATTTTTTTAAGAAAATGAGTCCAGTGTTTTCTGTGTCCAATTTCTGTGATCCCAAGGCATCACTGGCAGTCACATCATCAGAAAGTCATAGATCTCAGAAATGAGTTTAAAACAAGGCCTTGGGCACCTGGGCTATTGAAAAATCTCCTCTGTCAGGAGAGAGAGTGGTGTAGCCGACCCATCTGGTTCAGCTCATCTCACTAGCAAGAAGAGATAGCGGCATGCAGGGAGACCTAGCGTGTTCTCCTTAGGACGGGTCCAGTCCCCCAGCGAAGTGTCAGATGCGCAGCCTGGCACTACGGACTTTTGCTCCCTGTTACCAGGACCAGGTATCAAAAGTCCGAGATGATGAGGCCAGGAGAAACACTAATTATTGGACACTATGATAAGGGCTGACGGATAGTTCTTGGGGTGGTCGGAGGAGGTCAAGGGAGGCACAAAACTTGAGCTGATATAGTCTGATTAAAATGGGAGAAATGAATGATAATAGAAAGAAGACTCTGTGAGGACGGTGACTGCAAAGCACAAGGTGCATTTAGGAAGCTGGTAGTGTTTCAGGGTGCTAAGGGTGACCAAGGCTGAGGATAGTAAAGCAGAAAGAACCAGGGCTTAAAAAAAAAAAATCAGACTGTGCCAGGTGAAGAAGGATCTGCAGGCCTCCCTGGAAATCTCACCTTCTATGCACCAAGTTACTGAAGGCACAGGAGGTATTTTGCAGGCCAGTGGCACTGCACATGTGGGCCCAGGCCCTAAGCCCCTAGCACAGAGTCTGAGGTTATAGGGACATACTTCCCACCACTACATTACCTTTGGACTCAAATTGCAAAGCTAGCACACTAAGCCTCAAGCCCGGTCCATCCGTGTGCAGGTCCCGTGCCCAGTGTACACCGTGGTCACTCTCTCGGGGAAGCCCGTCAGCAGCAGGGGGCTGGGATGGGCAAGCAAGGCTGCAGGGCCAGAGCTGTGATGCCGCCTGACACCTGACGCCCTCCAGAGGAGGTGCTGAGAATGGAGAGGAAGCATGTGGGAGCTCGGGTAGAATCCAGAGGATTCCGAGGTGAGAACCTGTCAGGTCTCAGGAATGGGTGCCAGTGAAGCATGAGGTGGAGGACACATTACAGTTTTAAGGTGTCTGCAACTAGTACTTTGTGAACTACTTTCTCATTAATTTTGTTATTGTCTTGATTACTTTTCTCTCATTGCTGAGACAAAATAATTGACACCCAAACTTAGGGAAAGAAAGGTTTATTTAGCACACAGTTTTTTGGAGGCTTCAATCCATTCTCAGCTGGCTCCAAGGCAGGGCGGCCTGGCTGTAGGACAGCCCTTCTTGGCAGCCCCAAGCGACAAAAGTGAAAAGTGCAAAAGGGGGAAAGCACACCTCCTTCTCTAACTCACACTGCATGCCGGCTCCGCCCCTGGGCGGGTGCAGCACTCACCCTGCCAATCCCAGTGCTAGACAGCGAACCAATCACAAAGCTAGATTCAGCCGTCTCCAAGCCTCAATCAGCAGGATAGGTTCTATCGTTCTTCCTCCTCAAGAGGGAGAAACTAATAAAAAGAAACACAGGCAGAGTGGATCAGGAGATAGGGTCCATCAAAATGCTCTATGTTAAGAAATATAATTAACCTGAAAAAGGGTTTATGGACTGAAAGTCAAAGATGAGAAAATAATGCTCTATGTGACAGGGAACCAGAAAAAAGTGGGGATAGCTCACCCATCAGCTGCAGATTGGTTGGAAAGACGTAACACTTTTACACAATGGAGAACTGCTCAGCTATAAGGAAGGAAAACCTTGAGGCTCTTGTGAGTAAATGGATACAACTTGAGATCATGCTCAGGGATAAAACAGTTCAGAACCATGCAGGTAAATAGAAGGTTGCCTCCTTAATCTAAAAACTAAAGCAGTTAGTGGGATACAAAATGTGCAGTGCACCCTTTGAAAGTGAAAGGGGAGGAACTGTCTAAAAAGAGAAGGCAGAGGACATTGTTAATAATGTATCATGATTTAAAACCCATGTTGTTCTCATCCTTCTGTTTAGTTTGGTTATATTCTGTTCCAGTCTGTCTACTTGTACTAGATTTGATGGCATAGACAGCTATTCCAAAGAAAGTAGGATATACTATGTTAACCATTTTTGATTTCCTGTTAAATTAATCTGAAGCCCTGTATTGCTTTCACTGTCTTGTTTTGACTGATTTTATGTGAATCTGTTATGTTTGATAGTATCAAGTCTGAGGGTATAGGCATCTACTTTGAAGACAATAAGATTCACTGTGATACCCATTCTGGTTATCTTCTTTTGAAGTCCTATAATGTCTCCATTGTTTTGTTTTTATTGATTTTGTTCTGTACGGCTACGTTCAATTTTATTATGCCTGATGATACAGGCAATTCTAGTGAAGAAAACAAGAGACATTATGGTAACCATTGTTGATCACCTTGTCTTTTGGTTTAAAGTTATGTACTATGTCCATCCTTTTGTTTTGACTGGCCCCATTTTGTTTTCTCTCATTTGATTTTTTTCACTTCAAAGTTTAAAAAAAAGAGGGAGAAACAGCGCAAAAGCTATTCACCCCAGTTCTAGTAATCAGAGACCCTGGGACTCTGCTGTGATGTTTGGCCACACCGCTGCTTGGATCACTCTGCCTTCCTTCACCCTCATGGGGTGCATATTCTAATAGGGCCCAGGTACTAAATTGAATCAGAAAGTCTTATAAGGGTTTCAGGGCCAGTGGATGCTATTATTTATTTTTCTCTTCTGTTTTTTGTCTCAATTTCTAATCAATTAGGGTTTGATTAGCACAACACAGCATTCAGGACTACAGAGGGGGAGGAATAGAGTGTTCTTTCACTCACCCCTATCCAAAAGCTATGTGAAATTATCTCAAACCTTAGCTTTTTTTTTTTTTTTTTAAATCTCCACCTGGGTAGCCAAGGCCTGTCCATTCCATGAAAAAATAATTATGTTATTTTGTTTTTTAACTTAAAAAAATATGTTATCTGTTCTAAAGGGCATTATAAATCTCAGGCTAGGAGACTGAATGCTCTTGATGAAAAATACATTTCAGAGGGTTAAACTGTGGCTGAGCCAACAGCAATGATTCAGATGAGTCAACAGCATGTGTCAGGCAGGCGCTGAGTGGCCAGCCCATCGCTCAGTCGCTCCCAAAGTCTTGCTACAGCACAGAAGAGCAATGCATGAGTCACGTGGTGTTGGAGGTGAACAGCCCCAAGGAACCAGAATGGCTGCCAGAGAGCTCACAGCGCTGAAGTGTAATCCGTCAGTGGGGGATGCAGTGGAGGCCAGTTCGGAGCCTGAAATCCTAAATGCAAGGCCTCACCCACCTCATAGGAAAGGACAGTGTAGTAAGACTCATTGAGATGACTGCTTAGTAGGCATGAGAGCTGAAATCGGTGGCAGTTTCCTGGGCCTGATGATATGGGTGTGGCCTGCTGTGCACCAGAGAATCTGAAGGAATGACATGGAAGCCTGTGATAGCTGCAGGTGCCATGCTGATCACCAGTCCATGTACCCTAGAATGTCTGGTACGGCCCTCGGCAGCTGAGCAATGGTTGGAAGAATGAGGACAGGGGCTCACCTGGAAGGTTTGATCTGCAGTGGGCACAGGGAGAAAAGTGAATTAAGAAGTCTGATTCAACCCCAAAGACAGTAAACAATCAAAAAACCTTTCAGTAGCAATGAGGCATCCCTTGATCTCATCCTCACCATCACCCCGGCTGCCCTGAGGTTCGGAAGGCCTCCTTGCCAAGGTGTGTTTGCCGTGCAGGGCACAACTCCTCCTAATGGTGTTCCCTTTCCCCTCGGGCAGGACTCTGATCTCACACAGTCCCTCTCCATAGAAGCTTCCAGCGGCGGACACCTCAGCCCATTAAGCTGAAGTGCATTTTCAAAACATTGTATTATTGGCTGAGTGTTTGCAAAGTGGTTTCCCTTGGACTCTGACTGCTTCAAGAAGTTTGTGCCTGCATTGTATTCCAGAAGGGCAGAGCCACAAGCCAGCACTTTGCAGCACCCACATTTCCACCTTCCCTGGGCTCTCTTGCCCAACAACATGAGGCCCTCGGAGGGGAGGCCATGAGGACTTTCTATTTCAGTTTCTACATCTTGACTTGGCTGATTGGAAGAGAGACATCATTCCCTCCCCCCAAAATACTAAATCTGTAAGTTCATTGGCTAGAATCTGCCCCACTGAGCACTCACTCACATAGAGAACTGAGAGAGGTTTGTCATGTGTTGCTCTGTCCAGGGAAAAAGCCAATAGATTATGCATCCTTTCTGTGACCTTTCTGGTATCAAGGTTCTTAGCTTCTGTCGGCAGCCAGGGCACAGTGTGTACATTCGTGTTATAATCATGATGCAATATTTTGTCTATCTCAGGGAAATGATGTTTATTTCTTAATAGTCTTGTTAACATTACTTAAATAGGCACACTAGTTTTTAAACGTAAGGGCATGAATCTTGAGCCCTTTATGAAGCCCATTTGCGTTTGTGTGCATGAGTAAGGTGGGAGGAGGATGAGTATTAAACGTCAGGAAGCTTCTACATGAGGTAGACATAATAGATGAGGGACTGATGGAAATAAAACCATGACAGATGCTGTTGTGATTTTCTTTCACAGACATAGGATTTGCAATATAACAACTAATGCCTGCCACGAACTGGATAGGTGACTCTAGCAAATATAAGGAAGAAGAGCTCCATAATAACAAACCACAGTGCATATTCACAGCAGGTGAGATAAATACCATTCAGGAGATTTTGATTTCAGCCCCTTGTGAGAGAATTTTAAGATAGCAGCCGCATCTAATCTTGAGGTGGGTAGATAGTGGTGAGATGGCTAATCAGGAGTGATTTTTAAATCAATCTGTGGCTAAATGTGGTGGCTTCAAATCACCTTACTGCTTCAGTCTGTGACAGGGAAAAGCCACTGTGGTGAAATTGAGTACAAAACAGGAGGCTCGAGGTTGTCGTGTTCTTTGTTCCAATTCTGTTCCTGCTCTTTAATTACTCAGAGACAAACTGCCTTATTCCTGGAGCTGCAGAGCACCCCACCCCTTCCTGGAGCTGGGTATGGCTACCCTCTTTCCACAGTGAGAGAAGCTCAGGTAGGGTTGATGCTTGGGAGAGGCCTAGTTTGCTGCCATCTTGGATATCCCAGAGGACCTGAGGTCTAGTTGTGGTCAGGCCCAGGGACAGGGAGCCTGCACCTTGGCACCTGGGTTTCTCTGAAGCCCCATGGCTTTGAAGACACAGCAGCAAAGAGAAGAACAGTTACCCTGGGTTCCTGGATGGTCCTCAGACTGACATGGACAGGAGGCGCTGGCAGTGAGGGAAGTGTGGTTCTGGGGCAGCAGGACACAAATTGTTTCCTCTTAATTAGAGTGTGGGAGCCACTGGATAACACAGTATTTGTAACATGCAAATCAGTTAGGAAATTTTCACTCGTTTTTGACTGTGTGAACCCAAAACATCTAGGCAGTGTATTAATGTCAGCTAAATTGTCATGGCAACATCATGTTTATTTTATTTTATTTTACTTTATTTTATTGGCAGTACTGGGGATTGAACCCAGGCCTTCACACTGAGCTACACCCTCTAACCCTTTTTAGAGTTTTCTGTTTGTGACAGGATCTCATTGAGTCACTAAGTTGCCCAGGCTGGGCTCAAGGTTGTGATTGTTCTGCCTCAGCTTCCCAGAGTGCCTCCTAGTATTTTGAAAGCCACCTTTGAGCCACCTATGGATTTTCTCTAATAGTGGCAAAACGTTTTCCTACAACCACAGTCAATTTTTATGCCTGGGTCTTTTTTGTTCAATATCTTTACAAGTGAGGATGACGATGGTGAGGACAGCACCTAACAGATAACTCTAGGCACTAAGCTTGTTCTAAGTGTTAATTCACTTAATCTATGTAAGATCCCTGTAGGCAGATAATCCTGGCATTCCCATTTCACAGGTGAAGAAAAGAGGTATAAATGGCACAGGACAGAGGGTCACACTTTAGTAAACGGTGGAGTGAGATTCAAACCCATATACTTGGCTTTGTCATTAGGGCTCTAGGCACTTTGCAACAACGTCTCTCATTTCCCCTGTTCTTGAAGGGCACGGGAGAGTAAGCCAGAATGGTGATCTAAGGCATCGAAGGTTATGAAAACTTCTGTTACCTACAAAAAAAGTCTGTGTACCATTCACAGTTTTATACACACTGTCCAAGGACCTACTCATGTCATTCTTGTGTAAATGCAATCAGACCTTTGTTAACCGTCTACCACCTTCTGTTCCACGATTGTGCTGGGGATAAGACCAAGACAAACATGGCGCTTGATTCTGGAAAGTCAAAAAGTTGAAGAAGAATGTGTGATGAGGGCTATGCTAGATGGAAGGACAGACTAATGAAAAGTAGTATTCATTGAGCATTTTATTGTGTGTTGCCAAGTACTGTCCTAGGTGCTTTGTATGATTCTTTTCTTTAATTCTGCTGGCTTCCTCCTGAAGCAGGCACTAGTTGGTTCCCATTTTAGAGATGAAGAAATGGGGGCATGTAAGATTATATAACTGCAGAATGACACAGCTGAGAAACATTGGATGTGCCATGAGAGAGCACATTTGGGAGGGTTAACCTTGCCTGGGAGTTTGGGAGTTCAATTCCAAGCAATTGGTGAGCAGTCTCGTTAAGATAATGAGAGAGAGAGAGAGAGAGAAAGACAGAGAGAAGATGAAGAAGGAGGAGGAGGAAGAAGAGGAGGAGGAAGAGGAGGAGGAGGATAAGAAGAAGAAGAAGAAGAAGAAGAAGAAGAAGAAGAAGAAGAAGAAGAAGAAGCATTTATAAGGCATTTTCAATGTGCAAAACATCAAGAGGAGGGATGGTGGTTGGTGGTCTTACTCAGACATGAATAAGATAGGGCATTTGCATTGAAGGAGACGCAATTCAGGAGCTATTAATATGCCACTAATACTCTATTAGGTATTTATGGGTATAGAAAACCAGAATTGCTTCCTGTTCTCAAATTGACACACCTTTAAGCAGAGACAGTAGGCCGGCACTTTCGTCGGTACTGTACCTCTATGAACACAGCATGAGGGAGGAAAGACGGGGTGACTCTACCACTAGATTTGAGTTCAACCCTGATTGTGTGACCCCCAACCAAACCTTAGATTTCAGAACATTAGGCTGAAGGCCCAGACCCCTCATTTTATAGGTAAAAACCCCCAGAAGCCCAGAAAGTTGTCACTAAAGAAATATTTGAAAACTAATAAATTATGTGAGTCACAAGTCCCTTTCAACTCCTAAGATGAATGAATTGTTCCTTGTCAATGGTTGAATTCTGCAATACTTAGTGTGTGAGTTAGGGTGCAGGCCAGCTGTGGGTTAGGGGATGCAGCACCATGGGGACTTCCTGGAGTCCATGGGAGGACCTCAAAGGTGGAGCAGAAAGCAGCACAGAAAACACAGCAGGGATGCTCCAGGCACCTGGGGATGTTTGGATGGAGCTTAGGGAGCTGAGGCAGAATGGAGGGACTGCTAGAGGCAGAGTTAGCTGGAATGCAGGAGGAATGCAAGGAAGAGCTGGGGGCACTTGAGAGGTTTGGGACATAGAGGAGGGGGAACAATGGGAATGTCTCCTTCTCCCCTCATCTTCCTGCTTCTGCGTCTTCTTATTCTAGGCTGGCCTCAAATTCATTATGTAGCCAGTTTGGCCTTGAACTCATATTCCTCCTGCCTCAGCCTCCTGAGTGCTAGGATTATAGGCATGTGCCACCTTGCTAGTTTTATTAGGTTTAAACCTTTATCTTATTCATCACCATATGACTTATGTCTCCTGACATATGTTGAACCTGTTTAAGTGTCCCTTGGGTTTCCTTATTGTGCTTGGTTGCTTTGGCAAATGGATGGGAAGTATCGAAGGCCAAGTCCAGGAAACTGTGGTAAAGGATAAGGCCTCCAAAGCTTCCTGTGGAAAGCAGAAGGTGTATGATCCACCTTCCCAGCCAACATTTTTTGGTGCTGGGAAATAAATGCAGGGTCTTAACATGTACTAGATATATTCTCCACTCACTGAGCTACCTCTCTGGGTGCCACACAACCAACATTGAACATTCATGGGAAACCTTTGTATCTTCAACCTGAATCCTCCTTAGTTTCGACCTCTGTCTTGTGCTAGACTTGATGTCAAGAGTGCAGAGAAAAGGGAGAGTTCCTGTTTCCTTGTAGACCGTGAATACATCCTGAGTGTCATCAATAATGGAGCCTGGAAAGAGGGGAAGAAATAGGGAAGGAGGAAGCAGGACAGAAGCAAAATGTATACAGTAAAAAACATACGGGCACCATCTGGCCACTCCAGGCCCTTTCAGCCAGCCGTTCCTCTGACTGAAAAGCCACGTCTGTGTGGCTCAAGTTTGCACCGGAGTTCCTTCCCTCAATTTCTTCTTTTATCTCCAGTCCCAGTCAATGATGGCTCTTATTCTAGACACAGCCGATACAAGGCTGTGAGAGGGTCCCAACTGGCATCTCTCTTAAGAATGCAATCTTGGCCCCACTCTGCTGTCTGTACCCACCTGGGAGGCACACAGGCAGGAGAACCGTCACAGACACGTTAGGGGTGGTTATTCCAAAGCAGCTTAGGGAAGGATGCTCTCTTCTGGAGGACTTCACCTGATGCCATGAGTATAGCCCCTCAAGGGCACAATGCAGGTATTCCCCAGAGTGCTGCAGCATTTTAGAGTGTTATTTGACTAGTATATAAAAGATATTTGCTGTAATAAATATTATGCCGGGATTGGAATCTGAAGACTTAGAGCTGAGATCAAGCTCTTTTTTACTTCCTGGCCACAGCTAAGTTGTCTACATCACGGTAAACTACGGAGCTATGCACAGGCTAGTTTGTTATTGTTACCTAGCAATACTTAGGGCTTGTCCTTGTTCTAGGCTCTAGTTAGGGAGCCAGAGTTCCTGTAACTGAAGGCTTGGTGAGTTCATTTACAATTGCAGGGTGAAATGAGGTGATAAGGTCTTTACCATGGCTTTTGTTTTGAAGACCTAAGGCATCCATGTAGAATTTCCCTAAATGATTTGCTTTTTTTTTTTTTTTTTTTGGTACCAGGGATCGAACTCATGACTGTATGCTTGTAAGGCAGGCACTTATGCCACTGAGCTAAATCTCCAGCCCCTAGCCATTGCTTTTTTACCAGGGATTGGCCAAGTATTTAATATCCCCCCACCCATTCTGCTTCAAGTGTTCATGAAGATTTGATTCCCTTAGCAATACCTTTTCCTCCCATGGCCCTGCCACAGCAGCTTCTGAAATGTGTTCCTGTCTCAGGCCATGTCTGGTCTCTGTCTTCCAAACCTGACCCCCAGCCTGGGCTCCGCAGCTGGCCTTTGCAGGTTTCAGTTCTTGCTCCTCATCTCTCTTGGACTTGACGCTCCTATCTCCCGTTTGCTTTCCAGAACCTGTTTTCCCATTCTGATCACCTGGGAGGGAAAGCAGGGTCTCGGATTCTCATCTTGGAGAAGGTTGCCTTTGGCTGGAGATGGTCTGACCACAGACCTTCCCATGATCCTCCTCAGGTCCTGAACTGTACTTCCTCATTTCCTGGGTACTCTGCTGTCACTCTAACTTCTCTTCTTCCTGCTTCACTGGACAATCTCTTTGAAACTTGCAGGTCCCAATTACACTATACTGAGAACTGGGAGTCATTAATTCTGCCTGGGGGGAGACCTCTGAGTCTTGTTAGGCCCAGGTACCCCCTGTGTGCTCAGCTGGACTCACTTTTCCTAATCTACCTTCACTTGTGACCTCTGCCCTCCTACATATTTTTTTAGGTTTTTCTGTTTGTTTGTTTGTTTGTTTGTTTTTTGCATCTTCTCAAGACCAGTCTTTCCTATGGCTACTTGTGCCTAACAGCCAGTCTTGAACTTTTAGGTCTTTCAGGGAAACTCACTTTGACCTCAAGGACAAATTTTGGACAATCGGGGCTACCTGACCTTCTGGCCTCATCCCCATCTCTGACCCCTTTGGTCTTTGCTGAGCTTTGTGGCTTATGATCCCCATTTCAGACTCCCAGGGCTGGTCTGCTTGCCTCATCTCTGTTCCCCGCGCTGAGGCTGTGAAGAAGTGCTTCTGAACAAGATGCTGCTGGGGAAAGCTTTTCCCTGAGAACAAGGGACCCCCTTCCCTCACAGCTGTGTGAAAAGAAGCCAAATGCCCATTCTTAATGTGCAACAACTGAGGCTCACGTGCAAACTGCTGTTCTCTCAGCAGGAGAGCAATTTGCAACCATTTAAAATCCTTTCACTCTTTGCTTCCCCTCCCTGTGCGGTTAGACACACACCAGTCCATATTTATCAGTGCAGATGGTGAGAAACTCATCATTGAAAGGGCTTAGAGCACAGAGGGAAATGGATTTTTGGCCTCACTCTGGCCGTATAAACAAGAAGGCTTGAATGATTTTAGGTTCCCGATTCTTACCTCAAAAGAGCACAGTTTGCTTCCCTCCAAACACAAGAGGTTGTAAATTGGTAATTCATCTCCACCAAAGGCCACATGATGAGCAATTGTAGAAGTATTTTTTTCTTGTTGTGCAAAGGAGGGACCAGACATCTGAGTGTGGGTTCCAGCTGGTATTTGCCTTTCACCATTTGCAGCCCAGAGGCGCTGTCTTGGCCAGCCCTGGGCCCAGCAAACATTCTGTCCCCACACCCGCATCACCTGTGTCACTAGAGGGGCCGCTGCATGAGGGTGAAAGGCAGCTTCACGCTGCCTTGTGACTCAGGTAAAAAATAAATCAGTTCTAATAAAAAATATTTATACTATATTCTTTATTGTCAGCTAATCCTGCCTGAACTCATTAAATAACAGTGTGTGGGTTATTTGCTGTCAGTGAAATTATCAAAGGCATTTTTCAGCAGGGGAACCGGGAAAACATATGCTTCAATGCCAACTAAAACAATAATGAGGAAATGTTATGATCAGTCTTGACCAGATGACCCTGCCCATTTCAGATTAGTTCTTAATTTCAGCACAAGGGTCATCCTGTGAATTCTTACAATAAGTCACTGCTCACCACTCGCATGAAAAAGATGTGACTTATTAGAAAACTCACTGTACTCATTGCAGTTAATGAGATGTGGAAAGCTTTGTAATTTGATTTGCTGGGCCATATGCTGTAAAGGGATACTGCTGATTTCATTCCTCCGTATTTAATTTAAGCAGTATGCAATACCTTCTTCACATGGCTACTTAAATAATAAAAATTAACTTGGGGTATAAAAAATACACCATTGTGGGGTTTATGACTTGGTGTGGTTCAGTTTCATGTGTTTTGCATGGAAACATCTGTAAGTAATGTGTGCTGGTCTAATTTTAAATCCCGCCAAATATTTTCCATTTAACATTTGGTTTAACTGACAAGCTTGGAGAGGTGGTTGGTGGAGCTGTTGGTAACAGATAAGTACAGTATTCCCAAGGCTACAGACCCCTTCTCCCTCTCTTAAATGGAAGATAGCAGTAATTCAAAACTTGCTTTTTGACTTTTTATGATTGTTTTTACATTTCAGTGAGTACAAAGGGCAGTTCAGAAAGTAGCCACTTTTGTCCCTTGAAAACCCAGCTGCACTTTCATCTGTTGCCTACTAACAGTAGTTATCTTGCTTTGGACTTTTGCTTCAACATTTGTGAGCAAAGAAAGGACGGAGGGCTGTGGGGTGGGAACTCTTCAGGACAGGCTCGCATGGTCCCCTCCAAGACAGGGAGGGAGGGAACGGACAGGACAGAATCACATGCCTGTGTCCGGGAGGAGGAGGTCTGGCTTGCCCATGGGTTCTGAGAAGCTACATTCTGACTGTATTTTCCTACCATTAAAAAAAATTTTTTTTTTCTCACTAATTCTTTAGGGTAAATCCAGGGATCTGGTCAGAGACTGAACTATAAAACCATTAAACCAAACTTCTCTTTTCTCTACTTGGTAGGATTAGCAGATAAAGCAGAGGGCCTTGAGTTAGATTCCAACTTCAGACAAACCACAAGTGCTTCTTAGTAGGCGTCCCACAGAATAGTTGGGACAGACTTAGACTGCAAACTTCCGCGTGGGTTATCTGCACTTCGCTCCTAACTGGGTGCCCTAGGTTTGGCTTTGCTGAATCCAGCAACTGTGCCACCAGGGTCAGCCGGGTTTGCTGAGGGCATTCCTCCGGCAGCCACCGAGGCTTGCTTTGGTGACTAACAACATGCAAACAGCTGGAACGGGCAGGCCCTGTGGGCAGAAGCCATCAAGAGCTGCTGGGGCGGGGCTGGTTCCCAGCGGCTCTGCTGTGTATCACAGGCAGAGTCACTGAGTCTCAGGCCAGGGGCTCGGCTCGGGAGACGCTGACTCAGCACCGGGCGGGAAGGCTGCGGGGACTCCCAGAAACCTAATGAAGCCATTTCCGTGACTGACTGGAAAATAAAAGTGCATCCGCGCGCGTGTGCTTGTGCAAGTGTGCACGTCTGCATGTGTGCGTGCGTGTGCCTATGCGTGTGCGTGTGTGGTGAAGAGAGACTTAAAGGGAAGTTAAACAGCAAATGGCGAAGTGTGGAGTGAAAACCTCAGGGAAACTGTTGGTTTTGCTTCAAGGGAATTGAATTGTGAAACTCGTAGTTGCGAAATTTCACTCGGTTGATTCTGGTGAGAACTGCAGTTGGGTTTAATTGTCAATGAAAGCGAATGGTGCTTGGGTCCCCGGGATCCGGGGAGCCTCGGGGTAGCGCGGGCTGGGGTGGCCGGGGACGCTGCCGGCCGCTGGGGGTCAGGATCGGCTTGCAGAGTGGCCCTGCGTCGGCGGAGCTGTCGGGGAGGCGGAGGGCCCTGAACGGTGGCCTAGGAAACGGAAAGACGCCCTGCGGTGTCCCGGAGCGGGGAGTCAAGGCCACCTCCCCGGAGGGTCCGGTGGCAGCGCTTATTTGTAAAGCAAATCTAGGCCGGCGCACAGGTTGCTGCTCCCTTGCTCGAATGTCAGGTACTAAATTGCTTTTATGAGAGTGGAGCCGGCTTGCTGATGACAGCACTCTGATAACAAGAGGAGTGTGGCCCTGTTGAAGATTTTATGTAAAAGGAAATGATTCCTTTGAATTCATAAGGAGTCTTGTGAATTCAAAAAGGCAAAGAAGAGCCGAGCCCTGGATTTTCTGCCTTATGGTTTGTTTCTTAGAACTTCTTTAAAAAGAAAAAAAAAAAATTAAGAAAGAAAAACTATCCGGAATCTCCAACGAAGGGTTAGATGTTTTGCTGGTAGCTATCTCCTTTGGATGCAGGTTGCGTCCTTGCTAACCCCAGACTGTAAGCCGCAGAAAATTCACTCCCCACCCCGCAGGGAGGAATTAAGCACACGGAAGAGCAGGGAATGGGGTGGGGGTCCGGAGAGACTCGCCATCAGTGAGTTTGAAATGTCTGAAAGAAAAAGTCCTCAGTGGCTTGAGAGCTTCATGAAGACACTTTAAAGAAGAATCAAAATCGCCTGCATTTGGAGATCCAAATATGAGACCCTTTTCTTTGTCCAAGAGGACCACTCATTCCTTTTGCGTGACTTTGATTGCTGGGGTTCCTGTTCAGTTACTAAACAGCAGTCTTACAATCACCTGGATGACTTTTTTTTTTTTTTTTTTGGAAAGACCATTTTATTTTTTCTTAAATCCTCCAATTTCTGGGCCATTTGGTGATGATACCTTGAGGAGAGACTCCTGGTCTATCTTGGAAATTGCATGAGACAAATGTCTGGTGCTGTCTAGCATGCCGAGGTACACTTGGGCAAACACACTTGGTTTAGACATGATCTATTTTGGACATTTATTCATTCACTTATTCCACCAGCATTAATTAAGTGCTCTCTGCACCTGCACAATGCTAGGTGGAAGGATGTGATATCTAATAAGGGGTCATGATTTCTCCACATGGGAGCTCGTAGTGGGAAGCCCAAAAGTATGGAGACAGCATTTATTCTCTCCTATTGAAAAAGGAACCTAGCCCTCTTTTTTTTAAAATTTATAAGCTGAGAAACAAACTAACAAAGACCAGGTTGGTCAACATAGTTTTGTAAACAAGTAAGAGCAACCAAAGACCAGTTTTATTCACCAGCAGTGGGTGTCCATCTTTGATGGCTCACTGCTTCCTGTCCCAGGAAGCCCATCTCTTCTAGTGACCCCAAAGTACCCTGTACTTTGTGTCACACCCTCTGCCTGTAGTGCTACAGCACAGAATGAGCCTGCAGGCAGAGCAAGTGGGTCACTTGTACAGGTTCACTTTCTAACTAGCTGCTGAAGGGCCAGCCATGGCTTTACTTTCAGAATGGGGAAACCATTCTTTTCTTTCTGGAAGGAGAAACAGCCAGAAGTTTATTTAATCTTTTCTAGGCAACTTATTTTATTGCACTTTTAATTTCCTCTCTTGCATTAACATGACCCTTTTCACTGGCTTCCCACGCCTGGTGCTTAATTACTTATCATTAGCAATGTACACGGGGGCCTTGCTGCATATTTATAAATGTGATCATTAGTACATGGAAAGACAAAGGCTTCTTTAAGACTGTCATTAGTTATTCTGTTTTCATGGAAATGTTCATTAGGAGAAACTACCCACCTGGTTAAATAATTATAATTAAGAATTGGTAATCTCGTTTGCATTTTTAACTTGATCTTCTGTCTGTTTATATGAAGCTAAGGCAAGCCTTATTTGGCCAGTATTCTTTCCTTTCCTCTGGGATTGTCAACAAACAGAGTCTTTGTTTTTGACCTATAGGTGCTGACTGATTTGCAGCATGATAGATATAATTTTTGTATTTAGGAGTTCATCTCCAAACCCATTAACCAGCCTTGGAATGATGAGTCAGAAAAAGGAGTCCTGGAGTCTCTGGTTGCTTTTGTTTGCTGGGCTTTTGTTGATGGTGCAAACCGAAGTATGAACTTCCAAACAAGTGTTGCCAAGGGTCCTCTTAAGCTCCTCCACCACAGAGACACCAGGCTGGGTGGTCACAAGCCACTGTTTCTTGTGTGTGCCACACAAGACAAGTGGCAGTTGGGATGCTGTGTTCGGGTGTCAGCTTTTGAGTCTTGATGTGTTTTTGACAAAGGGTAACCATAGAAATGTCATTGCCATGACCCTGCCAATCCCTAGCCAAATTTGGTTCACCAGTAGTCTTCAAGTTGCAAGCAAATGTTCATGAGGTCTATCCATGGTTACGTGTCAGCTGAGCTGAAACAAACGAGGTGACAGAAATACAATAAAGGAAGCATGGTCATGCTGCCACCCACTCCCCCCTGCCCAGACTGGTCCACAGTGAGTTGCCACCCTGGATTGATGAGAGTTTGCCAGCGATAAACCACAACTGTGGGAAACGCTGGGTAGGGGCATAAATATCATCTGTAAACAATTAGGCAGCCACTGCTCATTCAGTGCTGTGTTGAGAAGCTAAGGAAGTCTGCAATCAGTTATATCTCCAATTACCATAAAAATATATTAGCCATTCATTCATTTATTAATGATTCATCAGTTAACCACACATAATGAGCAAATAATTAGCAGTGCTGTACGGTTGCCAAAATTGAAGAAGTGTTGGCATTTTAAAGATGAAAGGTTGCATTTATGCAAAAGTCTGGTGATGATAAAGTTAATATGGAAGATAATTATAAAAGTGGCTGTCCTATATTGCAGGATAAGTTACCACAAAACTTGCCTAATTGAACTGAAATTAATATTCTTCCAAAGTCTGTGTGTTGCCACACACAAACTGCTGGATTTCTCTTGAAGATCTCCCTTCAGTAAGGTGCACCACACAATACAAGTTAATAAAATGCCAGACAGCTAGACTGTGTTCTTTGTTTGCTTGGTTCAGGGCCTTGTGGAAAACAATAAATTGCATTCATGTCAGCTGAGGCCCATCCCTTTGCTAATTACCGTTTGGTGCTGAAATGACTTCTGTGAAATTGGGAGCATGAGGAAACGTACAGCCATACAAGGGAGGCTTTTCAGAATTTTGCAGTAAATGTGAGATAGGCCTCAGGCACACAGATGTTAAAACAGTGAATTCCCCCACAGATTACACTAATGGAAACCCTGTCAGGGTAAGTCAAATCCGGGTCTGTGGTCAAAATCTAATTAAGGTTTCTGTACTTAAAAAGAATATGAATGCCTGGGGGTGCCGATGAATGTATAAGAAACTCACTTGTTTGTAAGATTGTTAGCATGAATGGTAAGTACCGCGGGACTGTTACCTGCCATGTAACACCTGCTTTCAGAGTCGCGCTCGACTTTGCTGAAGGTACTATCGGGGAGGGTGATTTCAGAGGTCAGCGAACTCCGCTCAGGCCACAGTGGCCTCTCGTCTTTGTGGCCGAGGGCAAGGCATGGTTTGAGGTCATGGATGAAAATGGATCCTTAGAAGTTGCTCTGGAATCCCGGAGGATGCTTTACTTTGCCACATGAAAACCACCCCAGATGATCCTGCCCAACTGCCTGGCGCCACTGAGGAAATAGTTCCTGCAGAGGGTGTGGGGCCGGCCAAATCTCCCCCATTGGGGAAACAAAGGGTCGTCTGCTTGCTGCTGGCCCTCCAGCCTGTTGGGACTGCCTCCCGGAACAGCTGCAGCGTGCAGGCACGGCCCTGCCTCTATTAGAGGAAATGAATTTATAATGCTGCAGTCGCTTCATTTTCACCAAGCACAAATTTCCCCTTAAATACTTAAAAACAACACCCAGAGCTGGATATACCTTAAATTTCAAATAAATGAAATCTTAATCCAGTCTGTTGCCGAGTCTGAGTTGTTATTAAAGAAATAAATTTGAAACAGCAAGTGGTTTGAGAATTTTTGAATTTAATTATTTAAATCTACTTAGAGTAACTCTCATGTGCTATTTCAGTTTCCCATGGAGAACATGAATTCTGGGAAAGGTATCCCATGCAGGGCCCTGGAAATATTAACTTTCATGTACAATGCTGAGCTCAGCCGTGGAAAGACTGCCACCCTCCTCCCCAGAAAGACAGAAGAAAACACTCTGAGATTAAAAAAAATTTTTTTTTCCTGAAAAATTCACCCAAGGGGTACTGAATGTATTTTTTGAAGCAGGAAGACAAGTTGTTCTCTTTCAATTCTATGGTCTCTTTAGATGCACTATTTACATGCCATTTTTTTTGAAGTCCTTTAGAGAGCAGGTGTTCATATAGTCATTCACTGAACAATGAACATTAGGAAGGAAAAAGTAAAGAGCAACCAGTACAATTTGAATGATTGTAAAGTGCACCTGACTTTAGGTGCACTATGACCTAGTCAGTGTCTGGGGCCTGAATTTTGACTTCTGTCAAAATGAATCATTTGTTAAAACTGCCCCACAGGCAAAAGCTCCAGGCCTGAGTACGGGGATCCTCAGGCTTGTAGAGAATTTGTCTTTATGAACAAGGCTGGGTACCATCCTGTCCTTGGCTTTCAGAGCAAAGGGTTCTTTCTAGATACTACCCACCAGCTTTCTAATGGTGCCCACATTTGGGTTGGGAAACAAGGTGCAAGATCCAGATATGAACTCATCACTAACTTTTCTCCCAGTCCCCAGACTTCATTATGGCATCGGATGGATTGTTTTGGACTTGTCCCAAGGGGCTAGATTACCAGACACCTGCAAAGAATCTCATAGCAGTGTGGTCTCCTCCACGCAAGGCAGATTCTCAGGCTTGAGTCAGAAGCCCAGAGTCCAATTTATTTCTCTTTTGAGCTGGCCATTTGACAGTAGTCAGGACCGTCAAACTGCCAAATGGAACTTTCCCACACCCAACTCAGACTAACAAGAGGATATTAACTTGGAGTGATTTCTAGATCTACAATTCTATTTTTTCCACTCAATATAAAAACTTCGTGGAAGCCAAGAGTCTAAGAAAAAAGCAGATCTTAGTGTGAGGCCCATCCCCAGCCTCAAATTGGTCCCCAGTAAATGCAAAGGGCTAGGGAAATTGCATAAGTCACAATATTCAGAGGATGAGTGAATGTTTTATCATCTAAAAGAGCAGGCATGAAGTTAGATTAGGGGTTTACCCAGGAAGTAAGGTCCAGTGACCTCCAAAGGCTTAGAATTCATGAGTTTCTGGGTATAAGTTTTTAACAATAATAGTGTAGACTTAACAGTTGATTCTGGGAGCTTTATTTATTTATTTATTTATTTGTGTTTGGGATCAAACTTATACTTGCCAGGCTGGTGCTTATGCTTCTGAGCTATATCCCCAGCCCACTTACATTTACTGAATAACTTTTCCTTCTAGGTACAATGCTGTGCCTGAGGACTTTAGAGAGGAAAAGTTCTGGATCCTACTCTTGGAAAGCTCTTGTTTTAGCTGGGAGAGGAGCTTCCCAATAGCATGAATCAAACTTCATCTAGCCAAATTTCTGCATCATTACAATGCCTAGTGTGTAGAAACCCAATAAATATTTGTTGAATGAAAAGATCTGTTGAAAAGGGAGTGTCATGCTTCCTGTATTTCTAAGGAGTCATTGTGTGAGTTAGAAGTTTGTAACTCATTTTATGCCCCTACATGCTATGTGAGTACAAATTACTTAATATCATCATAATAAACAAGGGTGCAAAGTAGCCAATTAGGCTTTTTTTTTTTAAATGAAGTTAGTGACATTTAAATTCTTTTGTTGGGCAGATGGTGTAATATTGCACCTGTTGGAAAAGTAGGCATTTTGGGAAGGGACATTAATTCGGAACTATTTATAATAAAGCAAAACATTGGTTTCTTAATAAGTCTATTCATATTGTTTTCCAAGGCAGTAACATAATTTAACACTTTGAACTAGAACTTCTGAGATGGAAAGACTTTTATGATTTAATGTCCTATTTACTCTGTATTCTGCAATCTGTGGCTTTTAAACCCAAATTTGTTTTCAATCTTCTCTCCCTTGCCTGTCTCTCTGCTCTGTGTCATTCTCTCCTCCTCGTCCCTTTCTCATCTCTTGTTCCATTTTCTTTCATCAAATTTCCGTTCTTCAAGGGTACTGCTCAAAACACTTCTGAGCCTATCTGAGCTGTAGTGCATTGGTGTCTCTCATCCTTCCATGTCTATCTGGATCTCTAAACTTTCCAGAATCCACTGTCTCCCCATTTGGGGGAGAGGCCTGCAGCAGCCAGGCTGAGACCCTTATTGCCCTGCAAATGTTGGAAGTATCTCTTGGGCCTTTACTTTTGCTAATATCTCACCTGGAAGACTTCTCCTTCTCTTACATTGTTCTAAACTCCTTGTATCCATTGGCCATCTCCTTTTCGAAGCTCTTCTTTCCTTCCTTGATTTCCTAAACTCCTAATTTGGCAACTCTGTCTGTTGTACTTGATAATCCAGACTTAGCTTCCCATATAAACACTAAGCTTCTTATAGCTAAAAGAAGCAAGTGTTTCTCATATACCAGGCTCTGTGTTAAATTGCACTGCATTATTATTCCATTTAATCTCCATGACAACCCTATGAGGTAGATATTTTTGTCATTTCTATTTTATAGATAAAGCATTTCAGGCCCAGAGAACATGACTGATGTACCTAAGGTCATATGGTTAACAAGAGCTTGAACTGGATTCTGCAATGCTCACAGTTTCCCACTCCAGGTTCCTATTCCTCCAGCTGCTGGCCACACTGCTGGCTGATAGCCTTCAGCTGTCATCCCTGTCTGCTAATTGCCTTGTACTTAAGTGAACCTCTTCACCCAATGTCACAACCTCTTTGCGGGGGATAGCTTGTTCCCAAAGACTGGTGTTGCAGGAGGATAAAGATTTATCCACCTCATCCCAACTTGGGACAACTCCTAAGTTCAAATCAGCTTTGAGATCTCCATGAGGTTAACCGAGACCATTGTTGTGACTACATCACAGCCCAGCTTCTTTTTCAGCCCAGTTCTGTTTCTTTTGCTGTGTTTTACCTTCTACAAAAGGTGGTCCCCAAGAATAAGCACTAATAAACTTCTTGCATGTAAGTTTTTGCCTCAAAGTCTGCTTCTCAGGAAGTTAACCTAAACAGCAACAGAACTGGTATGAGGAAGAAAAATGGGATTTTGGAGCTAGATTGCCTGATAATAAGGACCCCATTTCTAGTAGGTAGCAGACGGAGCTGGGATAGATCCTGTCGCACGTAGAGTTATGCTTGTAGAAGGGAATGCACTTGTGAGTGAGTGTATTGGGAATTTGAGAAAGATGGGGAACTAGTAATGATAAGAAAACTAGCACTGTATGGTTATTACTAGAGGCAATGAATGTCTTGGAAAAAGAGGGCAATTAGAGGTTATTATATAAACCAGAAGGCCTTACTGATTGGATAGCAAGTGAGCTCAATGTTCTGTGGTTAAGAGACAGAACAACCTGATACCAGGACCAGAACTTAATCATGAGATTGAAAGAGTTCTAGAGGAGGCCGATGGTCAACCTTGGTGACTATGCTGTGCCAGGCCAAGTTCTGATGGGGAAAGAGAAGACCTTGAGATATTAGATGCTGATATCAGCGTTGATGTACTTGAACTCTTGAGTCTCCAAGTTCTCCTAACTGCTCTGGGTCTGTAAAAGTGACCCTCTCCTCTCTGTTAAAGGGTGGCATCACCCATCTCTTACTTGAAATGATGCAGAGGTCTCTGCTTTGCAAGACAAATGTGTTTCCTTACTTCAAGATCTGCCCCTGTGTTCCTTCTTTTGGCAGCCAGACTAATAAATAGGGTTAGATCATCACATTGCCTGCCTGGGGAAGTGTTGGACCTGCTATGGGAGGAAAGACACAATACTTTGGAGGAAGTGGAGGATCTGGTCATCTGTCACTGGTAGGATATTGAACATCACTTAGAGGACTGGGTTCTGAGAGTACTGGATCAGAGTAGATGGGATACAAAGTTATATAAAGGAAAATTTATCAATACAAGAGCACTCTCCTAGGATACAGGATTTAACATTTGGCAAGGATCCTAAGATCCTCCTAAAACACACTGCTTTCAGAAACTTGGAGAAAGCAACGGTTCACATACAATGAAATAGAAATGAGTTACTATGACAGGTGGTGGAGGAAGGAATGAAAAGGCTCAGAAGTTGGCATGACAGAGTGGAAATATAAAAAAAGGGAAACTTAGCAAATGACTGTTCAGAGGGTGATCCTAAGGGATAGGTTTATCTGTGCTTTAAAAAGCATCTCCTAGTATTCTTTGAGACTTTGTTAGTCATCAAGTGATTATGAGGTCAAAACTACTCATAATGCACTGGTTTCTGTTAGACTCAACAAACTATAAGTTGGATGGTTGAGCTCAGAAGTAACCCATTATAAGGTGGAATGGATGCATTTTGGACTGGGAATGCCAGGGGATGCAGAGTACATGAACGTTTAGGTAACCCAGACACCCAGATCATCATCTACCACCATTGCACTATTTCTTGGTCAATGGTCAGTTGATGAAATGTGTAAAAGGTCAGGCTTAGTTCATGGGTTGGTCTGGTTTGTGGGTATAAGCTGAATGTGGACTGCTATTGGACTACAGCCTTATTTAAGATGGCCTTCAAGTCACTAATTAGTAAAAATGTTCTCAAAGGACATAGTTTTAAGTGGTACATCTACTCATGCATTTTGTGTGGAAAGAGAATATTTATAAATTCATGGGGAGATGGCAAGTGGCTTGGCCAAATATATTTGGCCTCCTGAGGTCTGGAGGGAAGAAGACAGGTCTGGGGAAGTACTGCAGAGTAGGCGTGGATTCTGAAGATGCTTTGTTTCCGGCGTTAATATAAGAGGTGGTAGACAATTAAGAAGATAGCATGATTAGGCCAGGAGACATAAAACAGTCTCTGTCATTGATCACACCAGTGCTGGCACAATAAGTGCATGAATGGGGTGGCCATGGTGGCAAGGTTGGAGGCTGTAAATGTGTCCACAGGCTTCTACTCATCAAACTAATATAGGTCTGACTGCAGCCAAATGTCTGACCTGTCAGCCACAGAGAGTAAGTCTCAAAGTACATTCTTTGCTGATGTCATGAAGCAGCCACTTGGTGGCAAGTTAGTTCCATGACTGGAAGAAGCAGAAATTCACTTTAATTTGAAAAACTATTTCAGGATTGGTTTGCCTTTCTTACCTGCAGAGACTTAGCCTGCACCACCACCTGGGGGCTGGAAGTATTTTATTCATACATGAAATCCCAGGTCATATCACACCCTACCTGCTGACCTATGCACGCATGCCATGGACACGTGGTTATGGGATCTACTGGCCCTATCTCAGGTAGCATTACCTGTTAAGAATCTGATCTACTGGAGGGGTGGAATGGCCCATTGAAGGCATAATGGAGGGAGCAGCTTGGGGAAGTTTTCAGTAAGGATCAGACACTCTCCTCTAGGATACAGTGTACTCTAAATCAACGACTATTCTGTGGAGCTGTGCCCCAGAGGAAGAACATATGGGTTCAGTAACCAAGGCATAAGTAGCTATGACTCTACTTTCATTTTTCCTAGTAACCCATTTGGGAAAATTTGTTCTTATTTTTTCCATAATTCTTGGCACTGCAGGGTTAGAGGTCTTGGCTCCCAAAGAGAGAGAACTTTCATTGGGGAACACAGCAGAATCCTACTGGACTGTACCCTATGGCTACTGGCAGGACACTTGGGATTCCATGTGCCTAGGGACTACTGTCTTGATGGCAATATTTGACTGCCAATAAGAGGTAGGGCTTCTCTTACCCAGGGAGGGTAGGAAGTCCCATTTACAGGTCATGTACATCATTGAATGTCTTTAGATATCCATTTGACCTGCACAAATGGGCAAATACAGCAACCAGGGCCTGACAAGAGGTAAGAGGATTCAATTCTTCAAAGATGAGAGTCAGGGTCATTCTATCAAGTAAGCCACCCAGAACAGAGGAGATGCTGGCTGACAGTGTAAGGAATCTAAAAGGGCCATTAGAAGAGGAGACACTAAAAGAAGTTGTGAACGTGAGACCAGCTGCAGTAGTAGGAGCTATGTCCACAGGACTTGAGCTAGTGGGCATGGACATTGCTTCTCTAAGTTGCCCCATTTCTTTACCTTCCTGGTTACCTGATCATTTGTCTCAGATTAGTGTTTCTATTTTTAATATACCAGATTAGGATGCTGGATGGCATTTGCCATCTTTTGATAGCTTTTCATATTGTTCACAGACTGTCATTCATCCACTGAATATTTTTAAGTGTTTATTATGTGTTAGATTTTTTCCTTGGTCTAGGAAATATGAAAATGAATAAGAGAAATAAGACATTGCCCTTGCCTTTAAGAGACTCACAGTCTGACAGAAGAAAAAGAACATAATCAGGTTGTTATAAACACTATGGTAAATGTGATTGGTAGAGAGGAATGAACCTATGTGATTGGAGAAGAAAGATAATAAAGGAAAGTTTCCAGAAGGAGCTCATGCCTGAGCTTAGGTTTACAGATAATAAAAAGGAGATCAGGGCACATATTCCAGGCACAGGAAAGGTGAATGATGGAGCATAGAAGACAAGATCAAAGATAATGGAAGGGTCAGGTGATGAAGGCTTCTATACATATGTCATGCAATGGAGCATAAATTTCTTCCTCACAATGATGCAGAGTAATTGACAGGTTTCAGTGTGTTTCTCATGTGTCCTTCAACCTCCTGTTCGCTGTTGTCTTTTAGTTTCCTGAATGCAGCTGTTGGGTGACTTTTAGTCACTGTAAATACCACTTATAAAAGCAGTACTGGGAGGATGATGCATTTATACTGACCTGAAAACTGAGTTCAGGCAGACACCAAGCACACCTGGCAACTACAAAGACATACCTGAGGTTACAACCTATTGGTAGGAACTTTAGCATCAGAGCTGCTGATGCTTATTCAGCTTTTTAATATTGCTGAATGCCCCTCCCTGTTGTCTAATACAGCAGGGTACAAAGCACAGCAGGAAAAGTTGGTGGCTAATTATGGGCCCACAATTCCAGAACAATGGATCGTTGACATAGCCATTCAGAAGTTCTTATGTATGAATTGTGCTCAGAATGGCTTTGATGGCCTGCTACTTTGCTGAATCAGTTAAAACTCACTGATGAAAATTCTAAAAATAATCAACACATCTACAGAAGACCACTGCATAATCCTAACACACATCCTAATAGTTCAGCATCCCAAGGGAAAATCAAGAAGACTATGAACTCTAAAAATCAGATCGTATGTTATCCAGTGATGAACTGATAGACAAAGAATTCAGGAAAGACAGCTGTGTCTTAGGAGACAGGGGATGTGAACTAATTTGGAATAAGTGCCTGATCAAGCAGAAAATCAACACTGACTTTCTGGTAGAATACAAAATTCTGTGTAAATGGACCAAAAATTAAGGCAGAGGTCATCTTTGGCCTCTTTGTTGTTTCTTTACTAATAATCAAACAAACTGCGTAATTATGGGTTAGAATCAGCAAACAATGAGTTTGAGAATTATAGCCAATTTACTAGGATGGAAGCCATGCTTATTTCCAGAAATGTGGAATTACTGACATATCAGCGGGATATCCCACTGTTCCAAACAAGTGATCTATGTACGCATAAGAACTGAATATGGCTTGTATCCTGGTTAAGCACTTGGTCTGTCCTCATTTCCTTGAATGTTTATAATACTGGATATTGTTCCAACATAGTTTGAGAGACTTGGAGTGATGCTTTTCTATAAAAAATCAACCGTACAGCCATGCATCATAACTGAGAGACAGAGGTTATCCTGTAGAAATTAGATAAGAATTTATATTGAAGACTTTATAAGACAGCAAAGATAGATATGTTCTGTAACCAAAATGGTGGGGCCATACTTTTGTAACTTTTTTGTGAGCAAAACACTTTTTTTAGACTGAGTGTGGAAAAAGCTTTAAGAGGTATTTTAACCCATTAAAAGCCACTGTTGAAATGAATTCAATTATTATAGATGAGAATAAAATTGGTCAGATTTCCAAATAGGTGGAAGAACTGAGAATTGATAGCCCTTCAGGTGTTCCTGGTTTTCTAACCATTCCTCTGTCTCCTTCATTCAGTTGCTGCTGTCTTTTATTCCCTTTTCCCTAAAACTCCTCTCAGTCTCTAGAAAGTTAAATTCTTTAAGCCCAGTATAACATGCCTCCTGTTTTCATTAGAAGCTTGGTAATTACCCCAGGGATATACTTGGTCACCCTGCCCAGAAGAAACCAAAGTAAGGACATCAACTGACCTAGATTATTTTTGGCTAAAAGATTGGTTGAAAGGAGAATATTTTTGAGAGATTGAAAGAGGGGTAGAGATATGAAGTTTGTAGACCTATGTCTGTTATTAACTTTAGGATCTGGATTTTCTAACGTGAAGCATGGGATGTAATACAGTGATCAGAGTTTCTTTCAACTAAAAAATTTCTTGAAAAAGAATCACATATGGCCACCCTGTGTAGTTATGTTGCTACTGTATGTTTTCTTTAAACTGAGCCTCAAATCTATTCAATATGAAATAGATTAGTAATGGAAACCAGAAACTCTGGAGAGGCCACCCGCATATACAGGGAATTTACTGTCTTGCCCAGAATATTTGTGTTTATTTCTTTTGACTCCTAGGTGGTGGTACATTTTAGGGAAGTAACATTTATATAAATCCAAATGGTGGGAGAAGTTTTCTCCTTCATCTCCCCTTCCCAAACAATCTAGCTTAGTTCATCATTTTGTGTTGACATTACTTATGAATGCTAATTAACTCATAGAAGCTAATTAATAACTCCATGTGCTTCTATTTACTGGCAAATATAGGGATCCAGGTGTTGTGTAGACCTGGCCCCAAATATAACACATTTCTTCATCTCTGAGTTGAGAACATGGGTGGGATGACTCTGTTGAAGTACTGTTAAAGTCATTGCCTTACACATTTTCTTTTTAAATACACATGGGAACTATAATTAAACTCTCACAAAGCATCACCTTCTGGTTTCCCACTGGGAAAAGAAACCATGGCCAAATCCAGCTGTGTTAGTCAGGGTTCTCCAGAGAAACAGAGCCAGTAGGATGCATAAAGAGATGTATAGAAAGATTTATGATGAGAGATTGGCTTGTGTGTTGATGGAGACTGAGAAGCCAGCATCTGCAAGATAGAGAACCAGTGAATCCAGTGATATACTTCCATTATAAACAGAACCAGGCAGGCCAGGGGTGTAAGTCCCAGCCCAAGGACTCAGAACTCGGGGGATGAATAGTGTAAGTACCAGACTGAGTTAATGTCCCAACTCAAGCACAGAGAGTGAACTTGCCCTTTTTCTGCCTCTTTGGTCTACTCAAGTCCTCAGGGGATGCAATGATGCCCATCTGGCTTAGTGAAGGCATCTCACCACTCTGCCAATTCAATGCTAATCTCTTTAAGATGCATCTTCACAAAAGCAAGCAGAATAAGTGGCTCATCAGCTATCTGATTACCTCTTAGTTCAATGAAATTGAGGCACAAAGTTATCACCACGTGATAAACATCAACATTGGGTTGGTCTCTTCACCTTTAGGGGAAAGGCAGAGTAGGACTGCACACCAACACTTTGTCTCCATGGTGCAAAGTAAAGCAGGAACCCTTACTCTGGGTGGTAGGAGAACTCTGCCAGGCTGGACCTAATGATTGGTAGTGCTTTGGGCCACATAGAACAATTCTACCCTTTAATGGGTATAGCTGCCTGTCTCCTCTACCAGGTGTGAACTCTAGAACACAGAGCTCAGCCTAGCAGAAGCTAGGCCTCCTACCTGTGTGCTGCTTTGACAGTGCTGTTGGATGCTTGAACTTGTCGTCCTTTTTGGGGAACTTTGAGCTGTCTAGCAAACTTGATGACCTGGCCTCAATTCTAATGATCATATTATCTGAAATTTGTCAAAACTTATCCCAGGTTTTAGCATGGAATTCCTCACCACAAAGGTGTTTCTATCCTACTATCTATTACTGTTCTATACGAGAGTTTTGCGAACGGAGGCAGAAGAGTTATATAACTTGGCTGAGGTTGCTGGTAGTAAGTAGTGTAGCTGGGATTTGATGCGCCCAAAGTTCCTGTCTAAACTCATGCCTTGCGAACTCCCATTGGACTGCAGACTGCTGGCTTGGGGTCACAGGTGGTTAACACAGGTGACTGTCAGCTACCCTGTTTCCTACCTCTGCCTTTCAAGAGTAAGTTTTCTCTCCAACCTGAAGAGTTGGAGCTTGGATCCAGTTCCTTTTTTCAGGTGCAATTTGTCCCTGGACCCCCAGAACCTCTCTTGAATTAGAAATCATCCTGTTCCCCACGCCCATCCCCTTCCTCTCCTCTCCAGCCTTCTCCTTTCTCTCTTGTCAGGCCCAATTTCATCCTTAAAGGGTCTGTTTGTAAAGTCACTGTTAAACACACTGAAGATGGCCCCCTTGGAGGGCACTGTGGCTTGAGGGCAGCTGACAGCAGCATTCATATCCTTGTGTCACACCCAGCTGGGGAGTAGCTCAAGATATTTCTTTTGGATGAACCTCCTAGGAGTGGGAAAGCTTTTCTTTATGAAGAAAAAGAAGATCTTTATAAAGCCTGTGCTCTTTTCAAAGAGGCTTTATGGGTGGTGAGGCACAGCCGCAGTGGTGAGGAGAAGGCCAGAGAGGCAGGAAAAAGAAAGAGTTGTGAACTGTATGCAAAAGCAAATTGCTTTTTAAAGGTGGGTATGGGAGGCAGAAGGGGAACTCCCTTCAGCGGCTCTTTCCTCAGATGTGCTGGACACACTGGGTCGTTTGACACCTCTGCCTCTGTGTTTGGGGCAGCCTGAGCCCCTCCATCCCTGCTCCCCTTCCTGGGTGGTGCTGGAGGGAGCTGGGCCAGCGGCTGTGTCTGCCCAGCCCCAAATGCCAGCAGCTGCACAATCCTGGGATAATTGCTCATATCTGTTTCTTCTCTTTTCCAGGCTTTGGAAAGTGTTCCAGGAATGGACTTTCTGCAGTACGAGATGACCTGCAAAAGCAGCCCTTCCATTTATGCTTCAAACTCCAAGTCAGCCGTGTCAAAGTTTGGACTAGGGCTGTGAAGGATAATGGGTCAGATGCAATTAGCAGCCGAGAGAGCTGCACATTGCACTCTGATTTATTTTTTTACCCATCAGATTCCAAGAATCCTAGTGCTTAAAAGCAACTAAACAATCACTCTATTGTACTGAAATAAAGCCCTGTTAATTCAAAAATCAATTGCACCACCAGGTGGGGCACACTCTGGCCCCAAACAGATGGGGTTGAAGCCCCCCCCATCCCCCAACGGAGTCTTGTTAAATTAAAAACTTGATCCAGAAGTGGAACAAATAGGGAGCCATGAATGGAATGGAGTTAGGTCCACTCAGGCGAATTCTTTCTTCTCTCAGTCTTTTCCCTTCTTTTCAAAGTGCAAAATTTACCATTCTACTTTCTCCAGTGTTAACATCTCTGCAGAATTGCAGCCATCCACCCTTTGCAGTTCAATATGTTACTTTAATTAGTCTGAAAATTAAAGGGCAACTCTGGGCCAATGTGAATGATTATGAAAATGCATGTGCATCCCATGCAATCCTCTCATTTAATTAATAGTCTTGTAAACTATATGGCACACTTGAAGTCAGTCGAGAGGTCTAACAACTCCATTTTACATATCCACTTAATATTTAACAGGATGTGCGGAACACGCTGTAGCGTACAGTCCCTTCTCAAGTTTCACTGTCTGAAAATTTTCAAAGCTGACCCAAGTCAACCCGAAAAATGTTTAACACTCTGGGCTTGAACACAAGAAACTCTGTGATGAACAGACATTCAATTACATTTTTTAAAAGTGAGAAGCATTTTGGTAAAATAGCGGCTCTGGAAACTAATTGGCAGCTACAAAACTAGTGAGTGAAGGCCAAATCTTGTGGGGAACTTTTACTACAGTAACACGACTCAAAGAAAATGTGAATAAAAGGCATCTTTGTTTCCCAGTCAAATTAGCTGATTAAGAAATAAAACATCTTAACGTGTTTTTAAATGTAGAATTAATTACTTATACGAGAAAAATTAAAGCTGGGTTATGTGAATTCTACTCTTGTGTGTGAATCGAATTGGGCAGAAATAGTAATCCTTGTGGATTCATGTCTTAGGTCATTAAGCAAAACCAAATATTAAGAGTTCCAGTTATTGAAAAAAAAATCACATTCAGGTTACATATCGTGCTTGCTAATTTTGATTTTCAAAGTCCAGATTAGTTACGGGACAGATTGGAAATGTGATTCAGAGCAAGAATACTGAGTACGGGCTGACTAGTGACAGTGGAACAGCAAAGAGCAAAGACGACTCCTAGCCTTTTACTCTAAAGGAACCTGGGAAAGATTCACAGAAAGAATTTAACAGACTGTTCTTTATTTTAATAATGTGTAAGTTTGAAATGCATGAAAACAAGACAACCTAAGTAATTCGTTAGACTCAGAAAAGAAGTGCACAGATGACCTTTGACATGCTAGGCCCCCGCATCTCAACCCAGGCCCTTTGGCCCTGACCCCTTAACATTCCAATATCCTGAAGCCAGGCCCTCCCCAAACCAAGGCTGCAAATTATCTCTGTGACGTGGATAAATGTTCACTGGGTCAGTGTATTTGAATGTATGTTCTGTGAACTACCTTCATCAGAATTACTTGATGAGCTTTCAAAAATACAAATTCACGGGTCACCACAACTATTGGGTTGCATGGGGATTTCACATTTTCCACATATTCTATAGGAGTGATTCTGTTAAACATACTAAAATTGTAGAATCACTACACCAGGATATATTAAGAGACACTAGAGTAATTTTCATTACGTTTCTTCATTCAACAGGTTCCCTTTAGTGAAAATCATTTATTCACATGTGAAAGCTAATACACAAATCCCTCCTTAAACCAAAAAGTCCACCAGCCATTTTCTTTATGTCTCATGGCATCTCTTAACTGAGGGACTATAGAAATGTTTTGTCCTTTAAACTAAGTCCAGTGAGTACTTGAAAAGTCATTTGGCAAGAGATGAAGGATGAGACAAAGGGGAAGATTAATGACGAACAGAATCAGAGTCCTTGCTAAAATAAAAATGGATTCACACCCAACTTCTTATGAAGGGTAAGACATATGGCAGCTATGTGGGAAGCGAGTGTGTTTAGAAGAGAGAGGTCCTGCTGCAGAGCTGAGATGGCCGGGACAGCTTTCTCAGCCCAAAACAGAACGTCACATGCTAGGGGGAGACGCGGTGTCTCTCTTATGTAATGAGAGGCAGACTTGCTAGAGAAATTTGAGCAAACTATTGCCTGAGTGGTTTTCGTAAATTTTTCAGAGTCAAACATGGTCAGGTTTGGAGGTTTCAACCTTGCTTCTGCTTTTATCTTTGTGTTTAGCCTAACTCCAACGTTCTTTGTGACTGTTTATGGAAGCTGCTGATAGTTTAATGTTCCTCATTCATGAAGTGGAAGTCACGATTTTCCTTTAGATTTAAGAACTGAAAGGAGGAAATCGTTGGTCACTAGAAACTGTGGATCTAAGCTGCAACTCAAAATTATGGACACCCTGTTCATCTATGTCCTCTTTTGAGCTTTTCAGTTTATACCAGGAAAATGTCAAGACATCTGGAAAAAAAATTCTTATTAGGGAAGAAGAGCAATCTACTTGCACTTTGTGATCTGCTATATACCAACCTTAAAGAAGCAAGTACTCAATAGAGTGTAGTTCTCATTTCTAGGATTCATTCAAAACAATACAAAGAACACTTATAAATGTGACCCCTATTATGGTAGCAGGGACAAGAGTTCAATTCTGTCCATGGAAAATTGCTGTATAATAAGAACTTTCCCAAACTCATCTCCCCTTTGAGATAAACATTTCCACACTAAATTTCATCACCCTGCTAGAATTTCCTTTGGAATGTTTGTGCTAAATTCCTTTCTCCCTGAATGAAGCACACAACACAAAATCTAGTCTCAAGATTTAAAAATGAATGTACTGAAATATACAGATATACAGAGTGACATGGAAGGGGCACGAGGCAGGGAGAAGGCAGAGAAGGTTTGGGGAAATGAATTAACTCCCTCCAATAGCGAAGAAGTGGTTTACTTGGCACATTTGCTCTTTGGAATGCTCAAACAGCGCGACAGTGTATGACTTCATTATAGGCCACGGGCAATGCCAGGAACTCAGTTTTGCTGCAAGAAGTTGTTGTTTTCTTTCTTTTGGTATTTCCTGACTTGGTGTGTGTGGTGGTGAACTTAATTAACACACTAGTGATTCTGCACCCTCAGGGAAAAATGGTAAATTTTGTCAAATGTAAATACAGAAAAAAAGAGAGGTTCTTTCCTTCCTGTTGGTGACTGTTTCTATTTTCTTTCTTGCATTATGCATCAGGAAAACAGAGCTACGTGAGTCTTTATGGAGTCAACCCTCAGATCCACTAAGGCACCATGCACCTTTGTATCCTATAGATCATCCTAACTGCTTTGCGTGAGAGTACATGGGGTTAATACGTAGCAAAAGTTAGCCCTTCCGATGATAGCATTACTTCTTGTGTGCCTTTTCTTTATTATATTGTTCTCATTTGGAAGGAGCTCGAACAATTCCCTTTTCAATCAAGCCCTATAAAATTGATCAATATCATTATTTTCATGAGGCAAGTTTAAACCAATAAAGTTGTCTTGCTCTGCCATTTTTTCTCTCCCTCCCACCCTCTTAAAAAATAAAATAAACCGAGTAGAGTCACAACTTTGGTGTGTAGCTGAAGTGTGAAGCCATGGTATGGAAAAGTCTATGAAAAGATGGCATTTATACATGGATACACATATTTAATATTTCGAGTGTGAGTGTGTATGTATATATATATTTCTACTTCTGTTCATCAAGGATACACCATCATAATTAAGGACATTTTACTTCATCCAGTGAAGAGTTTTTTTAGTTCTCTTTAATTGGTAATTTAATTACAGAGCTAATTAGGAGCATAGTGGGTGTTGGGATTACAATGATTGTCTTTAACTGGAAAGTCTTACCACTTACAAACCGAGGAAGTTTTTTAAATTATGGAACACTTAAATAATGGATTAATAAGTCAGTAAATACAACTGTGTGAAGGTGGATCATTCATATGCTCTTCAGTTGGCAAAATCCTTAATGCCAGTGATCTATTCCACTCAGTAATTATCACTCTGCTTTTCTAGCATAATGGGGGGTCTATGCTGAGGCCCCAGGGAATTTATGTACTAAACTCTGGGGCTGGAATTCCTGGACCAGAGCTGGGGCAGAAGGTGGAGCAGCTGAAAGCTGTTTGGGAGGAATCCTTCCAACACTTAGAACATAGAGGAATTCTATAATAGCCTCTGCTACTCAAAATGCAGGGTGAACAGCAACAAGCTTCTGTCTCTGCCTCAGTTTCTCTCCACCTGTGTCTTCTGCAGCAGACACCTGCATCCCATGACAGCACAGCATTGTTGAGCAATGGCTGAAGGATGCCCTTGGGAAGGTGTGGCTTTAACACACACTGGCCTTTGGGTCCTGGCTGCATAGATAGTGAGGGCTGGAGCTGAGTGAACAAATCTGCCCCTTTTGGTCTGACCCACAAAAGGAGAATCCTCTGAGGCCTGAACTTGGACTGGATGCAGTGGGTGAACTAATAATCAAATCAGAACACAGACCCTTTATTTAGACTTATGACTATTTAGGGGAATTTATTCATTCATCAAATGTTTAGCAGCATTCATGTGAGGGGCTCTTGTAATCCTGATGCTCACAAAAACAAAAATATACAGTGACAAAGTATCATGTCTTTGAGCACAAAATACAGGGAATTCTCTGATGATCTGATTTCCATTCATGCTTGGGGGAAAAAAAAAACACCTTAGATCATAATCCCTCCCATCTTCTGGCCTCATTCTGGGAAGAGCCTATCTATAAAGTTGTGAAAGTTTGTGATGGAGATTGCTCAAGGCAACACAGGTCCAAAGGATAATTTACTGAACTAAAACTTCTCAGCTCTCTGAGGTAACTGCAGGAGGAGTTGGGGCTGGGGAGACAGGGAAGGTAAGAAAATGCTAACTGGGGCCAGCGAGATGCACAGAGGATCCCAAAGCCTGGCTGCAGCCAATGCCCTCACTTGAACCCATTCTCCTCCAAGCTGAGGCCTGTAATTACTGCCCACCGACTGAATTAATGTGGGCTTTGCTGGCGTTCTTCTGCCTCCCATACCCTGGCTAAGAAAGGCTTCAAAGAGCAAGGAGGAAAAGGCACCTATGTGGAGCTGGGGGGTCTGACTGGTTCACAAAGCAGTTGCTAGCACCCAGTGTCCCCAACCTCCCCAAGAAAGCAACTTGAAAATAAAGGCAAAAAGAAGAGTTGACCTTCCTCCTAAACACAGAGTCACTTGAAGAGATAGATTTTCTGAGGCAGGGTCTGACTATGTAGTTGAGATTGGTCTTGAACTCATTATATAGGCCAGGCTGGCCCTCAGCTCATAGTGATCCTCCTGCCTCAGCTTCCTGATTGCTGGGATTACAGGCATGCCTCACTTATACACCCAAGGGTTTAGAACTGTTTTAGATTTCTTTTCAGTTACCAAAAGAGAGCATTATCTGATTATTTTTCTTTTACACACTTACCCTAAAAACTAATTTTGTGCTGATGCTTTTACACCCTGGGTTGAGTTGACCCCTTAGACTTTATTTTGTATATTTGTTCTCTGCTTTGCTTCAGAAATGACTTCAGCTGAGATTTCTCTTGCTGTCTGGCACAGGCAAAAGGAACTGGGACACAGGTTTGAAAGAAATGAATCAAAAAAGTTCCACCCTTAAATATTATCTTTTCTTTAAATTACTGAATTCACAGTTTCATCAGACAAACTTTTGTTTGTTAGTAAATCCACAAATGTCTCTCCAGGGTTTATGACAGGTAAGGATCACATAATTTTAATGTAGACCTTGTCCTCCGTGAGGTTCTGGTGAAACTAGAGAGGTGGAATACACACATATTAATATGCCACATGACAGGAGACAGCTAATTCCACGTGAGAAAAACTGACAGTATGTCTTTTGAGACGCCAGGAGAGTTAAAGCTTGCTCTCGGCTAAACAAGTCAAAAAGCCTTCATGGGCTAGGAAGATGGGCCCACCTGGGGCTTAGGTTAGAGGAACTCAGTAGGTAGAGGTGGGGACAGGGCATTTCAGACAGGGAGCTGAGCTTACATTTGTTTTGCACTTACTTCTTGCCAAGAACTGTGCTAAGCACTTTACATGCATCCTGTTTAGTAATTTCCACCAGGCCCCAGTTAGGGAAGCACAATTATGCCTGAATGTGAATCTTAATAACCTTTATACAGCACTGACTGGGTGTCGGGTGCTTCTGTGTTTACATGGGTTCAATCTTTTAGTCATCACAACCACTCTATGAAAAGACTACTACTGCTATTGTGCTACTGTTATGATTCCCATTTTTCAGATGGAAAAAAAACAAGGAAGAGAGAGGTATGGAACTTGCTCAGCTTTTCCCAGCCAGTGAGAAGGGCAGAGCTGAGATTTGAACCCGGCACAGTTCTTCTGGAGCCCTCTTCTTAAACTGTATTTTTAGTTGGCACATAAAATGGTGCATATTTAAGGATTACAGTGTGGTACTTTGACACTGTATACGGTATTTTTGGACCAATACAGGTTATTAGCATTTCTAACTCACAGGTCACTTCCTTGTGCTGGGAATTTCGAACTTCTCCTCTAGTTCAGATTGATGTAAACGTGACCACCTAACTGTGCTGCAGAACATGACTTATTCCTTTTATTGTGCAGTATTTTGGTCTCCATTTTCTGACTTCACTTTTAATTCTGCTCTACTGTGTCCCAGGAGAAAAAAACCATAGAAGCTGGCTGGGCCAATGAAAATGTCTAAAAATTCAGTACCACGATGTCTTTGGTACGTGTTTGCAAAGTTCACACAAATTGAAACATTTTTAATAGTGACCAACCTCAGAAAATGTTAAAGTTTTGTGTTTAAAACTGGTGTTGTTGGGCTGGGGGTACCAAGACGGCTTCCAACACTGGACTTGCCTCTGAAGGCTGCAGAGCTGCAGAGCTGCAGAGAGGGCGTGGCTCCGGAGGAGGGGCGTGGCCAGAGGAGGGCGTGGCCAGAGGGGATGGGGAGGGGCAGGGGCAGAGGCAGAGGAAGAGGCAGAGGAAAGGCCGCTGGACTGGTGCAGTGTGGGCCCTTTACCTGTGTCCAAGCAGTTTTCTTTCCCGAGAGAAACTGTCTTTCAAGCACGTAGAGTGGGAGCGAATTACGAGGCTAGTCACCTCTGGCAAGCTGAGGCTGAGAAGGTGTAGCTGAGCCCTCTGGACAGGTCTTCAGTTTTCAGGGAGGGGCCAAGAGCCCTAAAGCGCTGCGTTTGTTTGTACCAGGTGACAGGTGGTGGACCTGCCCGACCCAGATTCCAGTCCTATCAGAAAGATCTCCATAAATTATTGGTCTAATTGCTTGAGGGGTGAAGGAATCAAACTGCACACTTAAAGGGGAAGTGATGTCTCAAAGCTTGATATATAGTACTGCATAGTTTTCAAAGCACTTCTGCATGTATCTTACTACCAGACACTGTAGATTGGGCAGGGTGAGTAGGGCATTTTATGAGGAGACTGAGGCTGGTGAGTTATTTGAGCCCATGGTTAAGGTTGCGCTGTGGGGTCAAGCTCTGGGGCCTGCTCTTTCAGTGACATCTGGCTTCTGACTAGCCAGATGACTGCCCTGAGCTCAGAGCAGCAGAGGAGGGACAGGAGGAGGAAGGGAAGAATGCAGAACACAGGGAGAAGTTTCACTTCTTTATCAGGGCATATCTGTTGAATACCTTGGAAATAACCACCCCCAGACAGAAGCCCTGAAGTTAGATCCTAACTACTGCCAAAGTCAAGCATCTACATGGGATTGCAAACATTTATATATTTATTCAACAAAATGTAAGCACCTACTAAGCCCCTGGCAGCAGCTATACCGAGATAAAGTAGATGCATCCCAGTCCTTAGGGAACTCCTGGTGAGGTGGGGCAAACCAGAGACAAGCCAAGAGGGCCGTGGAAGATGGGGGGCATTGGATTTACACGCATTCGATCAACTCTAGAGCTCATGCCATTTCAGAAGCCCACATTTCTGGTGAGCAAAGTGCCCTGTCACTTTTGGGTATTCTGCCAGTTCTTTCCCTGGGTGGGGCTGGGAGAGAGCAGAGCAGGGTGGAGGTGGAGTGGGCTTTGGGAAGGCTGAGCAGACACACTGTGGAACAGGAGTCAGCTAGCTCTCTGTAGCTAACTAGTGCCTTTGCAGATCCTTGAGCCCAAATCTCTGGGAGCCAAGCAGCATCCCAGAAAGGAAAGTTCACTGCAGTGTGTGCCACACGGTGGTATTAAGCAATCCGACGGTAGCTTCCATGCAGTTCCCAAGACCTTAGCTTCAGGAATAAACAGAAAGGAAGGCAAGGATTCCCAGGGACCATTCTCTGGCTGCTGTTTATTCTTTCAGATGCTGTTTGAAGAGGGCTGTTGATCTGAGTATATCAAGAACAACAACAAAATCCTCCCTGGTTTTGTGGCCTTCCTGGACAGCCCAGGAACAACATCAAAATCCTCCCTGGTTTTGTGGCCCAGCCCTCTTCCAGAAAGGAGGCTGTGTGGGCGGGTTTGTGTTTCCTTACTGCCCACTTCCACCTTGGTTAGAAGGCCCCCAGCCGGGTGGGGGTATGGAGGGAAACTGCTAGGAGATGCCTTGTCACCTGAGTAGGGGGGACTCTGGGGGTTAACTCTAATGGCTTCCAACCCTTAGATAATTATTTTGTCGGAAATGAAACCTCTAGTGTTCCCTGGCCTCATTTCGGTACCTGCCATCCCTCCTTTTCCTCTTTGGAGTCCTATAGTAATGTCATTAAAGCCCCTGGAAAATGTCAGCTGAAACCAAGGTTTCTGTCGGTTATAACCTATGAAAAATGTATTGGATTTAATATGTTTGGTTTGGGAAATCAGTTTTTGTCCACTATAACCAATTGTCCATAATAACCATGTCTGTTGTAAGTGGTGTGCACTGTAATAACCCTCATATAAAGGGTAAAATGAAAGACAACCATTTCAGATGGTAGCTGGAGCCATATCAATATAGATCACTGCCTACGTATATCAAATGATTGATGGCCATTTTTAAGGCTTTTTCAATTCAATGCCAGTGCCATCTAACGGCAGTAAAGTACACAGTATTTGCTGATACCCTTCCTGATAAACCGTCTGGTTGCAAGTGAGAACAGCTTAAGGAATGAAAAGGCACAGGGAGTCATTTCTTTCAAATGATCCATTCCCAGTGTCCTGGCAGAACAGTCCTCTCTGCGGAAGGTGGGAATTTGCTGGGGAGCAGACAGCAGAACTGTGACAGGACCCGCCCCTGGCCAAGGCTCCATTGTCAAGTGTACTCAGCTGCAGACATGACCGAGGCTGGCAGAGTGAGGCAGAAGAAACAGCTTTGAAAAGAGAGGATGCAGCTTCTCTCAGCGAGGCCTGCGAAAGAGCACATTTGACCTTTGTAAGGATAGCAAACACTGCCCGGCACAGGAGTAAGCACTTGATACTTGTTGACTCGTTTAATCCTCAGATTAACCCCAGGGGGTCGGTGCTCCTACAAGTCCCACCTTACAGTTGAGGAATTGGAGGCACACAGAGCTCAAGTAACTTGCCTAGGATCAATCACATGGTGAGGGACCAAGATGAGAGCGGAAGCAGGGACTCCAGGCAGAGTGTGAGCTGACAGCCATGAGGCTGGTCCCCAGCGGGGAGGGGCAGAATACAGGGATGCTTAACTGTGTTTCCTTGGAGTACGTGTTGGCAATTTCTGAGGCTGTTTATAGCTGACATCCATATACCCACAAAAACTTGCTGATCGCTCCTCCTTGGGCAAGGTGCCTTGGTTTCCCTTCATACCCTGCCTCATCCCTAAGGCACCAGACGACAACCCTGCCAACCCCTAGGAACAGGCAGCAAAGCCCAGCTGCCCATCCACACTGCTCTCTGCACACACTTGCACACAGGAAGCTGGACACTCCTGCACACTGCATTTTAAACAGTTGTGTACATAATTATTATTTTTTGAATATGAGTCCTTTGGTATAGACTATAAATTCCTGGGGGCAGAGATCATTTATCTTACTCATTATTGTCCCCTCAGTGACAGTCCAACAATGAGTCAGGCACCCCGTGCGGCCGAAGCATTGTCAAATAATAAGTAAAATGAAATTCTTCCCTGCTGAAAGGAGAGAAGGTATGCATTTATTTTATCTGTCCTTCCTGCCCTTTAGGATGAGAAATCTGATATATCTATTTGGAAAATATTATTTTCCTTAAAATATCCATATTTCAGCTAAGGAAATGAAATTCCACAAGAATCAGGGCCCTCCAATAGGAAACCAGTGACACACGCCAAAGTCTCATTTGCCCACATGGAGACACACACGCCCCAGAGTGCGCCCCATGAAAGCTACTACGCGCTTTCTCGTGTCCTCCCTGGAAGCGCACGTCCTCCAGAGGACCGGGAATCAAAGGGGTTACCCCACTGTCTCGGCGGAATTCTCCTCATGTTCACTTGCCGTGGGAACACATGCAGATACTCACAGTTTAGGACACGGGCCCGGTCTTTTCAGCCGTCTTTTAATCTTTGGTAAATTGAACAAGCGTGGAGAACTTGCAGGTGACAACCAGCTCGCTGAGACTGCAGGGATGAAAACCATGTCAGTGCAGTCCCTAAAAGTCCTCCAGTGTGCTTGAAGCATAGAAAGAGAACCCTTGATCCCGGCTATCAAAGGGTGCAAAAAGATCAAGAAGAATTAAAACTGATGGTGCGCCAGCACCACCTGCAACAGAAGATCATTACTTCCCCTCGTTAAAACTGCCTCAGTTCTAGGGCCTGATCTGAAGCCTAATTGAAATGTTTCAAACAGTGGATTATAATGAAGATGAGACATCCCCTGCCCATTTCATGACCTCTGCTAAGAAAGGCAGATTGGTAATAAGGTAAAAAAAAAAAAAATTCTAAGCGATTGCCTGAAGACAGCAAAGGCCTCTTAATGATATGAGCCACAGCAGCTTTCCTGCTAAGGAGGGGCTCTCCAGGATCCAGAAGGGCTCTGGACAATCAGCATGAAGGCAGAGGACCCAGGCGTCAGGATCCCAGCCACTCCCTTGGAATGTGCTTGTTTGTAATCATTACTGTGACCTCCTTGTCCCTAAGCAGGAGCAATACCAGATGCCACACAACCTCTGGGATAATAATGGTCCGTTGTTCCAAACGTTACACTTGTGGCATGAAGGGTCCATCGCCCTGTCACGATGCTTTTGCAATCTTTCTATCTCACTTGAGTAACCACACACGACCCCTTGATAGCCGAGGATGAATAAGGCCCCGCAGGTCTGCAGGAGGACAATGGGTCGACATCGGGCGGGGCCATCAGTCGGAGATAGAGCAACTCTGATGTTATCAATTTTTCTGTATCCTGGAAAAAAAAATCACAATGCTGCCACCACTTATGCTTTTCACATGATAATAAATTGCAAGTCATATTTGCCCAGAGATTTGAATGCCTTCTGGCTCTCTTCCCCTTTTTGGTATGATTATCTGTCCTGCCAATAAAGTCCCTATCTGAAGTCCTGTGATTATCTCAACCTCCAGCTGGCACGTTGTGAAAGTCACTGTTTGGGGGATATGGTTGCAGAAGCTGATATGGAGGCTTTATAAAAGTTCCTGTATCTCATGGTCATTTTTGCTTTGGCATCACCTGTCCTAACCAGATGCGTGTTTGGAGTCTCTTACATGATCGTTCAGATTCTCATTTTTGGAGCTCTCTGCAGTCTCACTTTGTGAAGTCTGGTCCACAGCATCAGGACTAGGAGGTGTGTCTGGGGCCAGCCTTTGTCACAAAGGTAGAGTCTCAGACCCTGCCCAAACCCTATGGCATTTTAACCGTGTCTCAAATGATTAATATGCACTTGAATTTCAAGAAGGACTTTAGCAGGAGGGGTCCACACAGAATGGTGGGTCTCAGAAATCATGTTAAATGTTCCTGGGTGCAGAATGACATTCTAACACTGGAGTTCATCGATCCAGTTGCCCAGCAGGTGTGCAGGGCTCCTTGTTTCTCTTGCACGGGTCTCATGAGAAAGGGTTAGAAGTAGCCACTGGGACTATTTTGCAATCTAGGACTAACACAAAAAGGCAGCAGGCCGGGTGATGGGGCCAGGCTGCCAGAGCGGTTGGATTAGGAGCTCCTAGACAGCCTAGGGAAAGTACTAGTCTTTCCTTTGGACTTTATTAAACTTTTGTATGGCAGCAAAGTTTGTCTGAATGCCAGTAAGTCCTCCAAATAAAAGACAAGCTTGAACCAACTGGTTCTGTAGGATGAAGCCATTTAATTCAGGTCAAGCAATGATCAATAACTGTTTTAGGAGATTCCAAGTGGAAACTCCCAGCCCCAGCTGTTCTGTTTCCCTCCTGAGAATATTTTTTTTTTTCACTGAAACCTCGAGTAGGAAGTTGAATGATGGAAATTTATGTTTCTATCTTGCTTTGGGTATTTCATTCTATCTCATTTAATCCTAATTTAATGTTTCCTTCAAAATTTGATACTTCTTCTCTCTCAACTTTGCTTTTATAATTGTCTACATTTCTGTTGTCTTCAGATTTGTCCTTTACTTCTTTATCCCTATGTTCCACTCTATGATATTAAACATATTTAATCCTCCCCCACCAAAAAATATTTCTTGTTTTTCTTTCCCATTTAATTTCCTAGAAGATATAACTGAAAAAAAACTTTGTTTACAAGCTTTAAAGGACATAAGTGCTGGAGATGTGCCCTTATGTAATTTTCTATAGTTCTGTGCTGATGTTTAAGAAATTTCAATTTCTATCCTTTACTTTCCCGGACCTCAGAATTTCAGGGTCACCTTCTCAGATTTTGTCTTCCTCTGAGTCTTTCTGTGACCATGAGCAAGAACGATGGCATTCACTGTGCTGCGAAGCTAAGCCTGGAGTCCCAGATGATCTCACGGATGAGTTCTATAATTCTGTCAAGTGGCTCATTTTTCTTTCTGAAAAGTGGGGTAAGGACCACTTCCATATCCTCACGAAAGTGAGGGGCGATGAGGGGATGATAAAGCCTTTGAGTTTCTCCCTATAGAGATGAGAGCCCTGAGCCTGATAGTCATCATTCTGAATGTACCACCCTCGTCTTGATCCTCCTCTTCCTCCTCCTGTCTCATTTCCTTATGTCCTCATTAAACTAGGTGCTCCAGCACACGTATTTCTCATAATAAGATCCCTAAACACACCAGGTGATTTCATTCTTCTTGCATCGTGTGTGCTCCTCCTCTGTGGGGTAAGCGTTCCCCCTTGCCTGCACCTGATACTTTTCAACAATTACTACCAGCATCACTTTCTTTGATTTCCCCAGGTGAAGTTTTCTACCCTTGCTTTGTAACTCCACTGTTAGGATATGTCCTTCAGTGTTGCATCTGTGACATACATTGCATATTTACCTATCTTGTGCATTTCCTGCATGGTATATATATTTTTTCTGAATTTATTTCTCTCTCTTCCCAACTAAACATGAGGTTTTTGAAGTCAAAGATTGTGATTAATTCATCTCCGTGTTGAGCAAATAATTGTGGGTTCAATGAAAGCACAGTCTAGCCTAGGCTCTATGTGATTGTTTTAAATGAATACTTTGAATAGGGTTATTTGGCTGTAAGCAACAGAGAGAAACTTGAACTTTGTTAGACAAAAAGGAAGAAATTTGTTATAAGGATTCCAAGATGTGTCATGGAGCAAAAGAGAAGGCATACAGTTACATCTAGAACCAGAATGGACCCTTAAAAAATGTTTATCTTCATTTTTCATTTTTGCTCCCATTTATTCATCTGACCTTTCTTCCTCTTCCATTTCCTTCCCCTCCTTCTTTCCCCACTTCCTCCCTTCTTGCCTTTCTCATCCCCACTTCTTCCCTCCCTCCCTTCTGCCTTCCGTGATTTTTTTTTTTTTTTTTGCCATCCACACTACAGGAATAAACTATGTTATGCGTCTAGGCACAAACAGAATATGATAAATATTCTCCTGGTTTAGATTCCCTTTACCCAGGAGACAATCTGGCTGGCCCAGGTGGGTCAAGTGTCCACCTCCAAGCATTGATACCCATGGGAAAAGGCATAAATTCCTGGATAACAGGGCAAGAGCAGACACTCCCAAATGTGGCCACAACAATTATGTAATTGGAGAGTACCAAACTGGAGGTGAATTTAAAGGGTTAAACTCTAATATTAAAAATAACTAATAATAGATTTTAAGGCATATGCCTATAAAATTAATGTTCATGGGTATTTGGGGGTCCTTATGATTTTTAGTGTGGGTTTTTGTGTTGGTTTTTAAGTCCTTGATAATTACCTCTTAATATTGTTCTAGAAAAATATGAAGTAATAAGCCCCATAAGACCTACATTGCTTAGGTTTTTTTTTTTAATATGAAGTGTGGTAACTGTGGGTGTCTGGTTTTCCTAAAACATTTACAGTTATGCTTTCACTTCAGGATTAATGGTAAACCTTCAATCAAGTCAGGTACTGGGAGGTATTGGTTGTAATGGAAGAAAATGCAAAAACTTCATTGATTCACTGAATTTCAACTCATTTTTAAGAGGAAACAATGTGTTTTTGTTGACAAATTGCACTTTCATTTTTCTCTCCAAATCTATCATTCTAAGGACTTAAATAAAGAATAATCTACCTAAAGAGAAGCTATCTTGATCTCTGCTATCTGGAGGGAGGGACTGAGGGTAGGTTAGCGACCTCAGATTGGATATCACAGAGCCTCCTGAAAGTGCAGTGTTGGATTGCAGACTGCTGGGAGCCATGTTGGACAATCTCCCAACTAGTACAAATGACAGTTTCCCAAATACAAGGGAAGTAATGAAAGGTAAGATGGGACCATCTATTGGGAGGTTTTCCTTTGGGATGTAGCCTCCTTATAACCTGCTAGAGCAATAAACAAGGATTCATATGCCTTTGATGTCTCTTATTTTAGATTATTATCAGTGAGTATCCATTGTTCTTCAGTAATGGGAACTGGCTTCTCTGACAAAGTAACATTATTTTACATGTAATTCTCTATTATACTTATGATTATTATTCACAACTCACCAGAAATAAGACCGGGAATAGAGTTAGAGTCTACTCATTAGGTATTGTAAGCCAACAACAACATCACCATTGACAACAGTGACAAATTTCTAGCAGTCCTTTTTAACTTAGAGATCTTCCCACTGATATGAGAACAGGAACACACTTTATTCTACAAATACCAGATTTCTAGATTACAATCAATGATCTTTTCAAGTCATTTAAACTCAGTATTGTGAAGATGGTGGTGGAGGGGATGTGGAAGTCAACTAAGACATTTTCTCTGCTTTAAGAAGGTTCATTTTTACCTAAGGAAGTAAGGCAAACAGAAAAAACTAAGACAGCGACATTTGCAAGATCTGGTCTAAACGTTTGGCATGTGTTTAGGAGACAGGAGGGATCAAAGAAATCTAAAAGCCAGGTTCCATGAAGTCAGGGAATTTCCTGAATAAATTCATTTCCATTGCTTAAAACAATGTCTGGAATGTACTATGTTATCAATAAACACTTGATAATTGTTTAATGAATGAGGAGGGAAGTAAACATGGAAAGATGGGTAAAGTTGGTGTAGTGGAGAACAGAAAGAGGGGCGTTTTGGTGGAAGAAAAAGGACAAAGTAAAATAAAAGGGGCAATGGATTTTTTTGGAGGAAAAACAGTACTGAGTGCTGGATTGTTCTGCAGTGCACATGGAATGGCTCAAGGACTGGTGCAGATGCAGGACAAACAGCTGGGAGTCTGTCAAAACAGTTCCACGAATTTAGTCAACCACTATTATATCCTGTTGGTTTAACTGCTCACATAGGTCCAGAATGCTCTCACTTCTCTCCATCTTTCTTTCCACTTAGCTCTGCCAGGGTTCTCTCACCTGGCAATACCAATTGCTTCACGAGTACACCATTTGCACCGCCCATTCCCTCCCCCCATCTTTCTTCCAGACACCACAGCTGGAATGATCTCCTAAGATAAACATAAAATTAGCCTCATATGTCCTGGTGTGGTGCTGGTGTGGCCTGGCTTGGTTCTGTCTGTCCAGCCTATTTTTAAATAACTTTACCCCCTACCCACTTAGTTTTGCCTGTCATAACCTTCTCTGAGGTTTAGGAAGTGTCATGTTTGGTTCCACCTCAGAGCCTTTGCACAGTTCATCCATTTGTTACCAAATGACATGACTTGTTTTGGATCATTTCCTTACCTATTTTTAGAGGCTGTTTCCTAATTTTTAACTGGCAAGTAACACCACCTATCCCGTAAAGATACTAAAGAGTGAATGAGAGATGGTACAGTAAAGTGCTTTATAAAACATAATGCTCTTACACATGTATCAATTTTATAGCCAGGAATTACTTGAGCAAGACTCTTGTGGGAACTGGGATTTTATGGATAAGGAAGATGAGAGCCCACAAAGTTAAACGACTTGTCCAAAATCACCTCAATGCTTAGTAAAAGTACTAATGATGACTTGAGAGTGATATTAATGTTCTTGAGAACTTACTATACACTAACAAGCTCATCAATATATTCTTACCTGATCTTTGCAACAACCTATGAGGCAGAGATTATTTATGTCTTATGATCAAGGAAATTTGTCAAAGAGTTCAGGGAAGAATAGAGAGAGATGAGAACTTGGTAACCCTGGCTTCTCACTTGCAGATGGATTGTCCAGCTCTCTGCCTGGAAGGAGATAGGGGACAGCCAGACACTTCCCACTTGCAGATTTGAAGTGGCCATAGTGAGTGTTAGAGGAGGAATCAAAGTGGGAGGACAAAGTTGTGTTTTTGTGAAGAGAAAACTGTGACATTTTAATTGGATCAATTTTTGATGAAATTTTTGGAGAAAAAAAAACTTTCAAAGTTATTTAACTGGCATTTTAAATTCTTATGTGAATTATACTTCCAGTTATGGAAGAGAATAGAAGTGTTTATTATTGCGTTGTTCCTATAACAACATTGCAAAATGTGAAATTTATAATTTTATTGCCATATTCAGTGCAAAATGTAAATAGGCCTTTATCATAAGTTATAGGGAAGGGCAGTTATTTTAAAATTCCATCATCTTTCATCATAATACTGCAATTCTAGTTGTAACTTCTCCAAGGACAGAAGGACACATCCCTGCCTTCTCTTTCTTCCTTTTTCTATCTCCTTTCTTTCCTTCCTTCTTTCTGTATGTTATCAAGCAAAGTTTCCTTTGCTGGATGTGTGCAAAGCTAGGAGCAGTGAAGAGCTTGCCATTTACGTCATCTCTATCTCATAGCGAGAGCTGTCCTTGGGGTTGGCAGGCACTTATTTGGAATAGCGATGAAGAGAAAGGAAAAGGGTGAGGAGCATGAAAGACGTGAGGGTGGAAGGAGAGGAATGAAAAGAGACTACAAGCTGACACATTTCCCCAGTACCACCACACAGCTTCAGTCTGACTTGTAATAATAACATCTGTAACAAGAGCTAAATCCTATTCCTAACAAAGCAGACATTGCTCCATATTCACTTCTCACCATGACTTTATACTGTGGCTCTTATTACTGCTACTACTGTCAAAAGAACACAAAAGAAACCAAGGCATGGGGGATTAGCGACGCATCCAGGTAGCCAGATAAAAAGTGTTGCGGGGAGAGATTTGAACCATGCAATGCGCCTCCTGAGCCCATGTTTGCAAGTCTGCTCAGTGTGGCCCTGGGTACCACCCACAACCCTGGACACTGAGAACATAGTGGTCCTTTTCCAAAGAGAGAGAGAGTCTGAAAAACCAAAGTTGGGAGGCTCAGCCCTGTCTGAACAAATCTGCTAACCCAGCACTCATTTCTAAAATCACTGTCATTCTGAAACACTAGCTTCCTGGTTTGGAGATGCAGTGTCACAATCCACCCACACTTTCCCCCAGCCTTTGATTTGGGAGAGTAATGTGTAGAGGTGGCTTTGGCTTCCACCGGCCAGAATTTCTGGCTGTATTTATAGCCATGTTTCTGCATTAATGTTTTATACTTAGCTAAATTGTGCACATTGCATTTAAGGCCAGGTTTGCTTTGTTTAAAAACATCCAAATTGGGATTAAGTATTCAAGCTGTAATCTCTTTAGTGGGCATCTGTCTATTGGATTTGTAGGACATAGAGAGGTTTATTGAAATACTATAACTTTAATATTTTTATCTTCTCTATTGAAATGACTTTTAAACGAATTTAGAAACTAGAAAAGGCGTTGGACAGATACCAAAGAACAGAGCCGCCTGCCTTGTTTTTCAGGCCAGTTAGTAGAGCCTGCATCGCTGTCACTTTCTCCACCTGGCTCCTTTTTAATGCAGTGCTCTGCGATGCGCTTGATACAGGACAGTGCATTCCCTTGAGGTCTTTGATTTCTTCCTTCTCCCCCTTTGTAACGGTGCTCAAAGCTGGCACAGTTTCCCTTTCTCCTTCCCTTTGGGTTTCCAGGAGAATTTGTGGCAGCCACATCTCAAATATTTTCAGGCCTGGGGCAGGGGCAGACGGAGTGGGGTAGGATGTATGTCCTGAAATCTGCACATTTGTATTTAATTGAAGCACGTATAGCCCTAGCTAGTATTCTGTAAATATTGAACATGAGAAATCAGATAAGACACATAAATAATATGAAAAAAACCAATACATTTTATTTTTGTGATACATTAAAATAAAATTCAGATAAAAATTTAAAATCATAGCATATTCAGAATAACCATTTGATAGCTGTATATAAATCTATTTTAGGGATGTGCAGGCACAAATTATGGAATGCCAGAGCAAGTTGATTTAGGCTGCTTTTCCTCTAATATAAATAATGCAGAGTGCCACAAATATTCAAGTACACTTAACTGAACATAATTAAAATATTGGAATATATTTTAAAAATAAATAATTAAGCAGTTAGAAGTATCTGCAATACTAATTCAAAGTGATAGTCATATGGTGATTATATTATGCAGTTTACCCAGCACTTTCACTTTAAAGTGCAATAATAAAATTTGCATTTAATAAAAATTATGATCCTGTAATATTTGAGGATATGGGCAGATTCTATTTCAAGTACCAAACACAACCCTTGCCTCCCCGATCCGTCAACAGATGGGCTGAGAACAGACATTTTCAGCTAAGCTGAGCGGCTTGCCTGCTGAGAATCCCTTACACCCATTAGCACGTTCCTGAATACCATGTTGGAATTTTTGTTTGCCTGCCTCCTTCTCTAGAGCATCCACTCCTGGAGGGTGGAGGCCTGGCTACCTCTGTTTGCCCTGGACTGGTGAAGAGTGCGCTTTAGTGAATATTGGAGAATTAGAGAATCAGTGGGCAGATGTCTGTACCCTTGCTCCCTGATCTCAGCACTGCTGCAGGCCAGGGCTGCTCCAGACCCAGGCTTTGACCCTGGCTCTTCCCTCTGCCAGGAGTGATCTTCTCCCAGACACACGCAAAGCTGCTCCCTCACCGGTTCAGTATGTGTCCACACATCACTTTCTGCAGGAGGCCTCCTCTGCCTGTTCTAAATAAAACTGACACCCGCACCCCACGTCACACTCTAACTCCATTGACATTGCTGTGTGAGGGGTTATGTAATCTATTGCTTGTTTTGTGTATTTTCTATCACACCCATTAAAAATTGCAAGCTTCATGAAAGGATTTTTCTTTTCTTTCAATTATTATTATTATTTTGCAGTACTAGGGATTGAACCCAGGATCTTCACACTGAGCTTTATCTTAGCCTTTTTAATTTATTTTTTAAATTTTGAGATGGGGTCTCACTAAGTTGCTGTTTCTTAGTCTGAGCTCAGACTTACACTGCTCTTGGCTCAGCCTCCTAGAGAGCTGTGATTACAGGTGTGCACCAACGCATGCAGCAAAGAGAGACTTTTTTGTTTGTTTATTGCTATAATTGCCAGTCCTCAGAATGGTTCTCCACCCATAGTAGAAGCTCAATAATAATTTGTTGCATGAATGAGTAAGTGAATCACTGAGCTGAAGATAAAGATTGCTCTGGAGATATAAAGGAGAAGGAATGTGCTTCAGTGCAGACCCTGTGATTTGGGGTCCACAGAAGCATTGATATATCTGCGTGTCTTTCTGCCTTGCCACCTGTTAATGGCTCCTCAACTGCAGAGGGCACTCAGACATTTTCATTTGCTCAAAATGCTTGTGCAGTGTTCTATGGACTCTATGATCTTTTTGGAGATCTCAGTCTGCTTGGAAGCTTGATGAACAGCAGTTAATTTGACTATGCAGGCCAGCATGTGTTTTTAGGCTACCTGGGGCTTTGTTCACTAGCTTCCTTTCCCAGCTATTAATTCTCCCAGCTAGGCATTGTCTTGGCCCTTGCATTGCGTTCCTCCTCACAACTATAATTCTTTTACACCTTTGAATCCTCTTTGCAGCATTATTCTTGCCCCACACCTCACAGACTCAGAAGCACCAAAGCTTGTTAAAAATCCCCCGTGTGTGACTTCAGAAATTGGTAGATTAAAGGTGGTTGCAAATTTCTTTTCACTTTTTTCTTTAACAGGTGCTGTTGCATCTAGTCTGGTTTTGTGATTGGCTTTGACCAGAAGAATCTGGTCAAACCTTCTTGCTTGCTGCTGTGCTTTTAATAGACCTGGAGGTTTCTGCTTCCTCCTTTGGAAGCTCTGAGCCACCACATGAGAAACAGGTATCCTGCCAGAGAAGGAGAAGCCCTACACTCCATGGAAAGAGAATAAGGTCTGACCTCCCCAGAATCCAGTCCCAGCAGGCACCTGTTATGAGAGAGACCCACAGATCATCAGAACTGTTTAATTGCATTCTAGTCAACCCACATAATCATGAGAATCAATAGATTATTATTTCAAGGCACTAAGTTTTGTGATGTTGGAGATTGAACACAGGCAACACGCATGCTAGGCAAGTGGTCCACCATGGAGCCACTTCTCCAGCCCTACAGAAACTCTTAGAGCTTTTACTTTCTTGTCCAGAAAATGGAAAGGATAATATATAGTTCGTGGGGCTGCTATGAAGCTCTAGATAAAGTGCCCAAGAGTGTGTCTGGGAGGTAAAATCATTCAGTAGGTACATTTCCTTCCCTTTCCTTTCTGGTGCAAAGCTATAAGTTCCAGGCTTTTGATTCCTGGTTCACCACTCATCAAAACTTCCCTCTCCCTGTCTAGCTCATTTCTTCTTACAGTTTATTTTGGGGAAGACAGCTTAACTTTGTTCAGAGGATATGGGCAACAGCTTCATTTGTTGGTGCTTTAGGGCTATTTGCCTTTAGGGGGAGACTTTGGGAAACTACAGTCTCTTTCCCCAGGGCTGAAGTTTTTGCAGCAGATTCCAGACACAGTGACTGAGAAAAGTTCTGAGGGGCGAAATGTGCCTTCCTGGGCTGCTGCCTTACAAACCCTTAGCTTTAGGAAGACATGGTCCAACTCAAGACTCTACCATGCTCCGGGCCAAGGGAGCTTGACATTTTCATTCTGTGGTGGGCACATCAGTTTCACTGTACATCATCTCAACCCTCTTACTCTCGACTTAACTCTACATCTCCACAGTCTCCTCATTTTTGCCAAGTATTGCAGGACTGGAAAGGAAGCCGAACTTCATTTTGCAGTTACTCCTCAAGCCTTTATTTGGGAGCCAACAATTTCTCCCCAGGAGAAAAGGAATAGCAATGGAAGAAGTCTGGGCTTGAAGATGACCTGCCAATTCCAGCTAATTAGCTTCTTTCTGGCCCAGGCAGATCTTTTCTGACCTAGAATGGGGAAGTTCTTATGCACAGGGTTGTGCCCTATCTACTCAATAGTCACTGATCATTTATTTTTTTAATTGAGGGATGGCCTTTCTGCTTTTCAGAATATACATGATGCAATGCATGCCCCGATTTTTATTATACAACTGACACAACAATATTAATGAAAACTTTCCTATACCCCCAAAAGTTAAAAAAGTACTTTTGATTATGGATCAAGATTTATTTTCAAGTTAAGTCAATTCTGCTGAAACTTGATATATTTGTGTAGAAACAGAATATTTCCAACACTGATACTTTCTTCTACAGATACTGAGAGCTGCATAATGTAGAAAGGTGAAATTTCCACAGAAATTAATGGTCATTTTCTTTCACTAAAAAGTTTTAATGAGACACATAACAATGATGATTGAGAACAGAGGAAGTGGGAAAATGGTGGAGTATAAAAGAAAAATTAAGAACATTAAGTAAAATAAAAAATTGCAAAAGGTCTGGATAATGTATAATATAATATAATTCTATGATTGGTCAATGGTTTAACTATAACTGGTAATTTCTAAAAGCATGATTTTGTATCTGTGCATCACAGAGGAAGAGGTATAATAGACACACTAGATCACTTCAAATTTCAGGAGAGTGTTTCGGGTTTTGAGATCATAGTGAGATGAACTATCAGGCTAAGGGGAATATTTTATTATTTTCATTCAAACTTTGATGAATTGAATTTGTAATGATTTGGAGATATGTACCTGGTGGAGATTCATGGCATTCCCATCAACCCCATTGTCAAGTGAGGGTTGATTCTGTATCAGTTAGGGTTCACTAGAAAAACAGAATCAATATAAATATATATGCATAGTTAACAAGGGATTTATTAAGCAGACTTACAAGATCAGAGGGGGAGGAGTCCCAAAGCCATCTGAAAAATAATAGATAGAAGAATCTAAAATAGCTGTCTGTGCTCTGGAGAACAACAGGATCACGTTCAAGTGGACACTCCCTACAGAGTCATCCAAAGCCCTAGAGTCTGCACCGGAAGACTAAAGAATCTGTGCTGGAAGCTTGAAGGAACTGGAGACCAACATGGTGAAGACCGGAGCTTATTAGAACAAAGGGAGATGTGCATGTTTTCCCCCTTCTTATTTCACACAGGCTATAAGCTTCCTGGTTGGTGGTAGCAGATCTAAGTTGTGTCTCCCTAAGTTTGCAGACTACACATTAATCATCCACAGATTCGTCAAAAACTTTACTGATCCACTAGGTGATTCTAACTCAGGTGAAGTTGACATGTCAATATTAACAATCACAATCCACTCCCTGTCTATTTGATAATCACACACAACCTCCCAATACAACAGCATAACCTTGTCTAACACGATACACATCTCCTGCATGCAAACAAACACATGGATGCTGTAACTGCTTCATTTCCATGCCTTGAGTAGTGTGTCTTAGTTACTTTCTCATTGCTGAGATAAAATACCCAACACTTACAAATTAAGGGAGGAAAGATTCATTTAGCTTATAATTTGTGGCTCCATCATTGGCTGTTTCCAAGGCAGGGTGGCGTGGCAGAGGACATCTCAGAGAAGAAAGAGTTCATGGCAGGCAGAAGATAGCAAAGCAAACAGGGGAGCTTACCAGCTTGTTTCTGCCCCTTTTATATTCTATCTAGGTACTGGAATTAGAGCAGCACCAAACCAATCAATGGACTGATTTAGTAATCATACACCCTTAATTCCAGTACCATGCATTCTAGATCCAGCCACCTCTGAAAAAGCCCCACTTATAACCTCCTGAGGCTTTGGGAGGGCATCCAGACACAAACCATAACACAATGTTAAGTTCCTTTCCTTCCAACTGAGAGGTGCTAAGGAGTGTGACGGAGTGAAGGTATGTGGGTTTATGTCCCGGGACATATCCTTTAATTACTGGGAACTCTTATCTGACCATGTAGAGTGTGGGAGTGTTAACAGTGGTGCTCATATACACCATGGTGAGATACTATCTGCACAGAAACACAGTGCATTTGAAATGGGTAACACCATGAGAATCACCCTGTGTTGGCGATTGTCATTGTACTTACATTAATATGGATATGTACTACACAGAAACTCATCACATAAACCACCTGGGTCTTCTAAAAGCCACACTGCCTCGTGAGAGCAGGCTGCCCAGTCAGTGAAGGGAATACTAGGATTCTGGCTACTTCCTCTCTTTTTGCTGCCTGGAGGCCTTGAAATGAGCAGCTTTGTTCCCCTATTTTCCCTTCCATGATGTTCCACCTCACCATAGACCCCAAAACAATGGTAGCAACCATGGACTCAAGCCTCTGAAATAGTTGGCTAAAACTCTTTTCTTCTTTTTAAGTTGTTTATCTTAAGTATTTCACCACAGGAATAGAAATCTGTCTTCACAGTATATTTATAACTTTGGGTAACATGAATTCAAATCTGTACCTAATGATTTAGACCTTCTATAAAAAGTTAACTTATTTACATTTTCTTATAGCTCTTCCCTTTTATTCTTCTAATTTTGATTAATTGTACACTTTTTTAAATCCTTAAAGCTTGTGCTTACATTGTGTTCTGTGATTTTGGTCTATTTAGTTCATAATTTGATTTTAAAAATTAAAAATAGTACCATGATTATACAAATATTATTCATTGTACCACAAAAGAGTGTGTGATGGCACTAAAAGAGTAAGAAACTAAACCTGAGTCTCTAGTCTTTCCCCTTTACATGACAGTATTCCAAGTGTTAAGATCAAAGGAATTCTTTAAAAACATCCTTTTAGCTCTGTACTTCTGGTTCAACTAGACTTTGTCTCCTTTCTTATGTATTCTACCTTTGATTCCTTTGTTTATTTGCTTTTCTGGAATATTTCCTCAAGTACTTTTTTTAAAATTCTTTTTTTTTTTATCTAAAGAGAAAAAAACAGAAAAAGGATAGAAATATTACAGAATTTCAAATCAAAAGGTAAACAGTAAGAAATCACTAGTTGATAAATTACATATTGTTCTTTTAGAAATAGTTGTTCAAGTTACAAAATTAAAGCACACAAAGTGGACACTCAAGCAGTGAGACTGCAAACAGATCTGTTCAACAATCCAACAAGAACTTAGAAATATGGTTATCAATCCTTCTCAAGTACTTTTTTGATGTAAAATTTCTGTCTTTTGTTATAGAAGTATCAGCCAAAGATCTTATGATGGATAGGGAAAAATTATCCCCTTTTTGCCCCTACAATTAGATACAGAGATCTGAGTTTAAAGTAATTTTCTTTACAAGTTGGAGGGTGCTAATTTTATTAACCTTCTAGTATACAGTGTTGTTGATAAGAAATCTAATGTCAACCCAACCTATATTCTGTTGTTGGAAGCCTATTTTTCTCTCTCTCTGGAAGTCTGAGATTTTTTTTCTTTATCTTTTGGTTTGTGAAATATTATAGTGTTACTAGAAATAGTTTCTTTTTCTTTCTTTCTTTCTTTCTTTCTTTCTTTCTTTCTTTCTTTCTTTCTTTCTTTCTTTCTTCTTTCCACATTGTTCATCATTTAGCAAGTCTTTTAAAGATTTATGTCTTTCAGTTTAGAGAACTTTTCTTGTATTATATCTTGGGTTATTTCCTCCCTTTCTAGTCTGTGCCCTGTACTACTAAAATTCCCATTAGCCAGTTATTAACCCCAGGTATCTCTTCTCTTTCCCACATTTTCTTTGTTATCTGCCAGTATTATGTTTTGGCTGATTTCTTAGAGTTTCTACATTTCCTTTATACATCCATAATACATTCAATGATTTCAATTTTCCACTGAATTTCTTATTTGGACATTATGTTTTTCTGTTTCTGAGAATTACTGTTTTCCCTCAGCACTTTAAAAAATAGCATCTTCTTTTTGGTTATTGGATAATTGTCCTCATGAATCTTTTCTGAAACTAATTCAATTTTTAAGCTAAGTTATTTTTTACTTTCTGAATAATCTCTTTTTTCCCTGAGGCAAATTGGTCCCTCTGCTTTTTTTCCCATATTTTCCTGGGATGCTTAATAATTCTCAAAATGTGTTTTCATATTTATTCTTAGGCGTTCTTGAGTCTCTAGAGAATTTAAAAAACTTTCTTTTCATTTTAATGACAATCATTTGAAATATCAATTGTAAATTCTGGAATATTTAGTATAGTACACAATGTCAGAATCCACATTTGCATGTGCGTTCGCTGTACCATCTATTTCCTGTGTTGGCCAAATAACATAAGAGCCCATTGCATGGGTGATAATTTGCAGAGACTGAGCCTGTACCCTGGCTTGAGAAACAAGGCTTCATCGCATTTCACGCATAGATGAGGTGATTACATAACTTATTACTCAGACTGGAATACTTTTGAGAGTGAAAGGAAAGCTATTAACAATTGTGTAAAGATTAAATTCTAACCTGGAACTGTCTGGGCAACTTACGATGATTGGTCATCCTGTCCAATGTAGAGCAGCTTTAATTTTCACAGTTTTCTCCCTGACAGCTGTTTCGGAAATTCTGAATTGTCTCTGGCTCTATTGCTTTTACCTCAGTGCCCAGCCCTGATACAGGACACCCTCTGGGCAGATCAATCCCTTTCTCTGGGGAGAAATTCTCCAGAAGGCGAAAGCCACTGAATTGTTAGCTGATCTGCAGGCATGTGGGGAGGGTGGGGGTGGCTGGCCTCATTGGTTCAGCTGTTGCAAGTGCAGTTCTTTTAATTAATTGCACTCATGGTTTCTCACTCCCCTCCTTACCACCTTCCCCCACTCCTCAGCTTTGCATTTGTTGACTCCAATCTTGGAACTTGTCCAGGACTTCTTGCTACTTTTCATTTCACTGTTATTCTAGTCTCATGTGCTTTCTGTAGTCCAGGATTCCTGCATTTCTAGTCTGCCTATTCTGCATTCTACATTATCTGAACAGTTTTCGGTATGTTACTTTGACAATTTATTTATCTGTTTTTGGATGCTAGGGCTTGAACCCAGGATTCACACATGCTAAGCATGCCCTTTTACATTGAGCTATGCCCCCAGTTCCTGGCTGCCTTATTTTATAACACAGCTTTCTTGTAATTTCTATAGGAACTTTGGAGGAAGGTGAGGCAGATCTCTGTGCTAAGTACATCATCATGATGTCCCTGTTCCTTGACTTGGAATTAGTATCTGAATATGGAAGGACCTACTCTTCTGGGACTATCTTCCACCTCATGGTTAATAGTGAAGTTACACCAAGAGAGACCCACTTAGAAGACTTCCACCTTTGCTGTTCTGCCCTGTCCTTCCCTAAATAAAGTCCTACTCCTAACCCATCCCCCCATGAAGGAATCATTTCTCAGGGGGAGAACATCATGAAATCTACATTCACTATTTTAATTCACTGAATTCTTGGTTCACATATAGACTGAATTAAAGAAGGGTCAGTTAAGTCTTTTAAAGCAAAGGACTTTTCTCCTAATGTGCTTTGAATGTGTCATAGATGAGTCAGAAATTTAAAATTTGAACATTGTGGAGAAACAACTACAGTACTGAGCTGAGTAGCGTAGAAAATACAAAGACACATAATACTTACGTTCTTATTATGTTCATTACTCAGTGGAGTTGAAGATATTTACAGGAATAGTTAGAGGACAATGGAAATAAGATCACATATCCAGTCTGGACGAGAGCTAGGTTGCTAGGTCAGAGCCAGGCTTCCAAGGTCATGAATTCACCTTGAGAGCTCTCTGTAGCCCTGGGACTTATGGTAGGTTTCCTAGAGTTGTGAGACATACTCCATAGTTATCTCTTAGAAGAAGGAGTTAGAACTGGGCTGGAGGACAGAAGGCCAAAAAATCAAGACTAAGAAGATGGAATGGCCAAGAGGTAGAAGGCATCTGTGCTCAGGGTTTTGTAGGTGAACAGAAAAGGTCAGTGCAGTGTCCATGCTATACCAGTGCAGGAAGTGGTTACTTAGCAAGAAGGCTGAGGTCTTGGGAAACTTTGGAAAGTAGCCTCACCCAAAGATTTGAGAAGGGATGCAAGATTAGGGTAGCATGTAAACAGGTTGTAATGTATTTAAGAAGTAATTATGAATCTAGATTGTGAAGGATGAAGAAAGAATAAAGACCAGAGAGAATGGTAAGTAGTTAGCTTTATCATTGGTATTTATAGAAAAGCCACCATTTTGGGTTACAGTGTTAACAGACATCTTCAGGAAGTAAAGCAGATGGTAATGTCTCCTTCTCACCCCTCTACCTCATGCTGGTTGAGGATAAGACCCACCTGAAGCAAAGCAGATCAAGTAGATGGAGAACAAGAGAAAGGGAAGGAATTGAGACCAAGACAATATGTAGTTGACCACATGGTTCAAGTTCTCATCCTGCCCTGATTGGTGTAGATATGTGAGCCAGTAGTTTATCTATTTTTCTTAGTTCAAGTTGGTTCTCTATTACATATAATCAAAACAGTCTTAACTAATACCAGTGAGACAGTTGCTGTGAAGTTAACACAGCTGCTGGGGAATCCAACCCTCATCTGGTTTCATGAAGGTGGACTTTCTGGAAGCAGTGACACATAAGCTGAGGTCAGGGGGCTTTCCAGGAAAACTGTAATTAGAGGAAGGAAAAACACAAGAAATCAAAGTTCCATGGTGGGGGTGAGGGTGGTGATCACATGTGAATAACTGAATATAAGAACTTACAGTGGCAGGTAGGGTAAGGTAGTTACAAGGACTCTGAAATTTCTAGAATGGAGTGGCAAAGATGTGTTCCTAAATGGTGCTGGAAATAAGACAGGAAGATAGGATGTGGCTAAAACTAGCAGAGACAGGAGGCATGACACGATTCTGTGACACAAATGCAGAGCAACTCTCAGCCCAGCATGTGACCTTAGCATGAGAACTCCAGCAAGTTTCTGATGGGATGATCTGGACATGCACCAGCCTAGGGAATATAAAGAAGGGACAGTCACCATTAAGCACTGGGTACTGTGTCTCCTTGTGGTAGCCTATCCTATATGGTATAGTATACTTTTATTTTTGCTTTTTCTTCTCCTTTTCCTACTTTATCTCAGCCCAAGCTTGCTCTGCAGAGCCTATTTTTCCCCTGCTCTGTGTTTTTTCCTCTACCTTTAATAAGTGTGAAATTTAGCCACAATTTATGCTTGTTTTGTTTAATTCTTTGTTCAGGATGAAAGAACTTAGAAATTACCTCTAGAAAGACTCCAGCACCCCAAAATCCAGTGACAGAATAACTGCAAAATCGTCATCTGTTCTAGGTTCTCATGGAACAAAGATAGAAGAGAAGTAATATCTCTGCCCTCAAGAAATAGAGGGACTTCGACATAATTATCCACAACGTAAATCATAACATATAGCTGCATGAGCTGGTACACCAACGCACTGACTATAAAGTAGACAGGGAATGCTATGAGAGTTCAAAAAGGATACACACAGGTCACTAGAGGTGCCAGAAAAGTAAGAATTTGAGTGAGCCTCTTAGAAAGGGCAAAGTGTGTCTGGTTGTGGAATCCAGTGAAGACACCAGTAGGGTAGTTCAGGGAGGTGGACCTGGAGGACAGTGCAAAACAGGCTTAGGAAAGGTAGATTAAAGCCAGCTGGGGGAGTGCTTGACTGTTGGAAGACTGTAGACTTTATCCAGGAGTCAGTGCAGAACCATTGTAGCTTTCCAACATGAGGAGGGGGAAGGGAGGTAAAGAAGTTCTACTGAGCAATGATTTGGGAGTGTGAAGAATGACCTGGGCCGAGTGGAGTCAGAAGGTCAGAGGGGACTAGATGAGGGCCTGGGCTGGGGCGGTACGAGGGACAGTGGGGAAGGACAGAAGGGAGACCCCTATGAAGACACAACGTGTGAACTTGAATTCCTGGGTATGAGGAAGAGAGTGAGTGGGGCTGTCTGTCTCTCTGTGTGCTGAATAGAATGGACTCTTGTTATCCCAAGGAAAACGGGCTCTAGCGTCACACTCTTCACACAGGATGATCAGCTACCTTCGTTCTCTGGGGAAATAGCCAGCTGCTGCCAGGGAGACAGCAGCAGCCTTGACGGAGGACAGGGATGGATGACAGAAGCGATTATGCAGTGATGCATAACAATTGAATTGCTGTAAGTTACATGTCCTGTGTCAATATGCAGAACCAGTTGGACTGAATTCAGTGAAATGAACACCTGAATTCAGGAAGACAACACTTTTTCTGATGTGTCAGCGTGACACCAGAGACCCTGCTTAAATGCTCCTACTTTCTTCTCTTAAATAAAATAGTTTTGTTGTTACCCAGAGAAATCAGAACCGTCAACTGGTAGAGTACAAGGTTAATGAGGCCAGTGCATCCTGATATGGGTCGATTAGCTCTCCATGGGCATCCTCCAATGGCATTGCACAAGTGAGTGTATGAAAGGTCTATCAATGCGTGTATATACTAGGCCTGGGGATGCCGAAATAGATAGAATCTGATTCCAGCCCCAGGGCACCGATTAGTGGGGAAACACATGAGGTTGGGGGGGGCAGGAAGTTCTGCTTTTAAACTCAGCTTTGCCACTTACTGGTTGTAGAACTTTCATCTTGTTGACACTCAATTCCTTAGCTGTAAAATTGGGGTAATAGAGCCTGGGGTAACAAGAGGCATTTTTGTGTAACATGTTTAGCATAGTGATCGGCACCTACGTGTTCAATAAACGATGCCTGTGTATCATACAGTTCTCGGAATGCGTGATGTTACCAAAACCTAACTGTAAGGAGCCAAGGATGCCTGCATGAAGATGAATGCAGATGGTGTCTCAGACGGCATGGGAGAGCGGAGAGAACTCCAGGTGGGGACCCGGCAGTGCCTCCTAAGGAAAGCAGGTGTCACTGCAAGCTGAGGTCAGTGTGTGGCTACTAGCTCAGGGCCAACCCACTGCCAGGCTGGACCGGCAACTCCAGACAGGCTTTCACTTAGTTTGGACTTTTCCTTAGTTCCAGGCCCTGCAGAGGTGATGTGTTTTGCACAGCTGCTGCATTCACACAGGCCACAGCTCTGTGTTCCTTCCCACTCTCTCCCTAACAGCAAACCAGCTCCCTACCTCTGCTCACTCACCTTATCTCCTGAGGGAAAGGGGAAGCCTGCAGGAATCATTCTAAGAAATGTCCCCTAGTAGTGTGACGTAGGTTTAAAAACCGGAAATAGAGCAATTAGTAAAAATGTCCTGCTGCTCACAGGCACGGCTTCCTATAGCCCCTGAAAGCTTTTCCTTTCTTTCATGCGATGCGATTGATGCCCTAAAGATGGTTTCTTCGGGATGGCGGTGTTAAGGCCCAAGTTCCAGGTAGGGAAATTAAATATGGAAAGTCGTACTGTTGTTTTAGCTGCCTTTGGAAATAGGATTTGCAGTGCCTGCTTGTCCTTTTCCATTTCCCTCGGTGCAGCCGGCTCCCACCATCTGGGAGAGAGCAGGTCGCGGAGGTGGGGGAGCTCCTGGCTGGGCGGGCTTCTGCAGGGGCCACGGCGCCCCTCCGGATGAAAGGCTCAGCGGAACTCGAAGTCATTATCGTGATCAAGGACGGAGGGGACCATTTCAGCGTGCAAATGCAGATGCTCTCTTGGTTCCTGTGATAGATGTGTTCCCAGTGCCAATGCAGTGGCGTGTTGAATTCTTTTTAAAATCTGAAAGACCTGCAGGCTCTTCTCTCCTTTTCTTAAATCCATTTCCCCGTTGAGATGAAAAATGTAATACTTTTCAGCTTACTTTAGACTTTCTTCAAAAGTATTTCTGGAAAAGGATCCTTCATGTGGAGCATATGAAAACTGTCAGAGGATGGGAGAGAGCAAGGTTTTAAAAACACACTAATGGACAGCCATTATGCTGGGGGGCGTCCCCCAGAGAGCAGAAAGACATGGGGGCAGGGTGTGTGGGATGAACTGGGTCCAGAGATGCTAAAAAGTGGGCATATAAGAAGACGGGAAAATACTAATGGCTGAGATGAAGAAGATCGTCAAGCTTTGTCTTTTCATGTTGGAAAACACCAGTTTTGGAGTCTGACAGATGGAGTTCAAATGTTGACTTTTCTACTTGCTGGCTGTGATGTATGAGCAAGTTAATTTTTTAAGAACTCTATTTTCTTGTGTATAAAATGACCATAAAATTGATTTCCTCAATGGGTTGCTGTGCTAATTACATGAGATAATGTGTATAGAGCACCTTCTGTTTTCTCGGTATACAGTAAGTGCTCAATACATGCTTAGTACTTTTTTTGCTGATCACTGATTTGTGGAGAAACACAGCATCACTGACCATTTTGGAGACCAGTGTTCTTTTCCATTGGCATCTGTATGCACCTGCACTGGCACCCACTTCTCATGCTGGCTGTGAATCAGCACATTTAACCTCTCCACTGAGGCTTCCTTGCATGCAACCCGGATTCTCCTGTGAAGTGTGTGCCTCGGGGTGAGGGGCACATGTATGCAGAGAGCTGTGTTCTAATTGCAACATGAGGTCACAGAAATAGGTCCTGCAATTCATTTTTCATCTCATCATGAGTCACTTTGCCCCATGCCAGGACTCAAAGGCAGTGAGCTGGGGGTTTGTGCTATGAGCAAATCTGAATCAGGGAGAGAATATGAAGGAAACCAAGCAGTTTAAAAATACCCCACAGGAAAGAAATGTAAGTAACATGGTTTTGCTTGAGCTTTCCCAGTTCACCCTCTAGAAAAGGTGTCATAAACCTCTGCAGGAGTGACTAAGAGTTGGGACAAAGGCAAGCCTGTTACAGACGTCCCCGTAACTCCAGGAGCAAATCTCGTCTTCTCCCTCCTAAATAACTCCAGAACATTACATGGCATTAACAAGTTTCCCAGGACAGGAACTTCTAGTTTATTACTTGCTCACATTGTCATCAGAAATTAATTTTGTCCCTGAAAGACAAATTGGCTGGTAGCTTATGAAGTTAAATGGAAAGAACAAGTGTGCATCTGTTTCTTCTGCATTTTGTCTCCTTGGTGTCTTACATATAAATGAATCAGAGTGTTCAAACTTAAATTAAGATCTTTGGCTAGATAAACAGTTAAAACTGGTTCCCATAGCTACCTCTCACACATAGCTGTGATTGCATTATAATCCCCTAGTAATCAGCTCTAAATGAAAGAAAGATGATAAGGGTGCTCTTTTCAGTTTTCAGTACTGATTTTTATTAGCTCTCAATCAGTCCGGGACCGCTCTGTCTTTCATCACACTGTGGTAGTGTTTGTAGAATCATTAGAGTAATAAAGTGTAAATCTTACTGAGGTGCATTTTTCTTGAGGTGTTTTATATAACGAAAACTCTGAAGATTACACTGGCTGGTACAAGAAAGATTTGTTTCTGCAACGAAAGTAAGAATGTAATGTATGCTATATTCACTTAATCTTTAGGAGAGCCAAGGCCTAATGAATTATCCAGCTTAGGTAAAGCAGCTGCAACACAGACACACACACACACACACACACACACACACCTCTTGGATTTGCACAGCCAGGTACTGCCATAATATAGATTTGCATATGTTTACCCATTTCCTAATTTGGCTTATTATTCTTCTCCAACACTCTGTCAGTGGCAAGCCCTCACATCTACAAATGCATTCCCCACAAAACCGCAAGCTTTGCTATTCCCAGTGTGATTTCTTTAGCAAACTGGTGTAATCCAATAAAACCTCATGTTGTACCAACATTGAAGTATTTATTGTGAAATAAATTTCAGCCTAAAAAAGGGCACTTGACTCTTTTCTCATATATTACAGTGACCAGTCCTCCCAGCTCCATTTTGGGCTAGAGATTGTTCTGTGGAGAAAAATGACAACCAGAGCTAACGTCTCTTGGATGCCTTTGCATTTGTTCTGGATTGTTCTGGGTTTGTCCAAGAGATGGTAACATGGAAAAGAACTTCCATTGACTTTTCCTGAGTGTTGTCAGATTTTTTCACAGGTTTTGCAGGTGTGCTACACATTTGCAATTAACAGAATGTTTAATCCTGACGTGTCTTTTCTTTTTCATAGGCTTTATTATAGCTGGAATATGTGACAATGCTTCCTACCTATAAAAATGCCTGTTTGTTTTAAATGTTGGATTTTATGCTTATATTAGGCTAAAAGTGTCCCTATGTTTTAGTGACAAAGACATTTACACTCATCCATGGGTAAGAAACAATATAATGTAGCAGTATGTAGTCTCCAGAAGAGTTTATAGAAATATAGTGGTTTTATATTTAATTTCAAGTTACTATTTTTTTAAAGAAAGGTTTTCCCTGAGATAATTATTATAATTAGTATAGTCTCTGTGCTCACGTGGTGATAATGTGCATCTTTGCAACAAGCAGTGTTTGTAGGATTCAGGTAGCCAGTCAAGGGGTGGCATTATGAAGATTTCGCCTATGTATCTCTTTAGTTTATACCATTATGTGTGAAAATAGGAGAAGGATTTGATCTCTTGTTAGAATTTTTATAGGTTAGCAAAAATAAAACACTTTGAGTAGGTTGGATCAAATAATTAAAGAACTCTCACCTTTTTAACCCTTATATATCCCTGAGAAAGACCTCACATGTTATTGACTACTCATATTTAAAAATATGCAAGCCTGAATTCAAGCATTGGTACTATTTTTTTTCTTTCTTTTTTTTTTAAAAGCAAATAAAATATTTTGCTGATGATGGCACTTTTTGTATGTGTTTGCGTGTTGGTACGTAAATGCAATATGTCTGGAAGATGTTGCTATTTCACACTACATGCACAAGAAAGAGTAAATTGTAGGTCCTGATTATCAACAGATAACAAGACATACTGTATATAAATAAATGCTCAGCATCAAAACCCATTATTGGATTAGCTATATAATCATGTCTCAGGCTGTAAGTCTGTGCTGACAAATGAACACTTTTCATTTGGCTCAAGGTCCTCATCAGCAACGGAACTAATTTTACATTCTCACCCATTAAGTGAATAAGATGTGGAAAAAGCTGTCTGCTTTTTGAAGTGTAAATTTGCTGCTACAGGCTGTGCAGACCAAAGCGCTTTTGAAGCAGGCAAATGAGATCATCTCTAGGGACATGTGAACCTCACAAAGTTTAGGTCATTTCTGCAGAAGGGATGAGGTGTGTGTATGTGTGTTCACCTATGTTCATGTGATGGAGGTAGCTACAGTCCTTGGCCATGTGATGTGGTTGTTGTTAGATCCAGATGGTGAACATTTTGTATAAACCAGGGAGAGAATTGAGAGTGTTGCCTCTATCTTCTCTAGAGACTAGGGACCCAGAGAATCTGCTGCAAACCTGAGCTGGAGCAATCAGGGGTTGGTAGGTTACACAGGCAAGAGCTTAACTCTCCAAGAGAAAAAGCTCATTCTTAAGAAGGACCAGCAATGCCTCTGGACCACAGTGGGTGGCTTTAATGCTGTATATCTAAATGATTCCACTCTTTATTTGTAGCACAGGTATCTCTTTTGAAATTCTGGTTCCTATAAGCGACTGTCTTCTTGTATCTTCTTGGATGATTCACGCATAGCTCAAACTTTACAAAACCATGAAACTATACCCCAAAACATGTCCTTACCTTCTAGTTCTTCTTCATCTGGCAAATTGCATCATAATCTGTCTCTTTGCTTAAGCCAGAAACTTAGAAGTCATCCTTGCTATATCCCTCCCTCACACCAATGAAATGTAATCTGTCTGTAGTCACACTGGTTTTATTAAAAAGATACACCTTAAATGCTTAGCCCAGGAAAACATCATATCTCACCTTGACAATAATGCCTTTCCATTTATACTTAGCTGGGGACTAACCTAAAATTGTGTGTGTTATAAGTTAAACTGAGTCCATGCTTTACTTTCATATGTTGAAAACATTGATCCTAATACTTCATCACATGACCATATCCAGAGATAGCGACAATGCAGATGAAATCAGCTAGATAAGGTCATCCTGGAGTAGAGGGTCCCTATCTAATGTAATTGCTTTGCTTACAGACAAAATCCCACATGGTGAGAAAGAGACTTGTACAGAGGAAGATGATGTGAAGACAGAATACCACCTACAAGGAATGCCAAAGATTGCCAGTAAAACAGCAGAAGTTAGGACCAAGGTCTGGAACTGTGATTCCCTCATAACTCTCAAAGGAGACAACCTTGCTAACACCTTGATATTGACCTTCCAGACTCCAAAACTTTGACGCAGAAAATTTCTGTTGTTTTCCCGTCCAGTCTGAGGTATTCTGTTATGGCAACTCCAAGAATTTAGATTGGAGAAATACCACTGGACAGATGGGTGGCATTTCAGGTCTTTTTCCATTAATTGCACCAAGATGTTTGTGAATCCTCTCTCAGAAAGGATTAGGACCTTTGGCAGGCCAAAGAGCACACTGCTGTATAAAAATACTCTATGATCTCAGCTTTTGCCAAGTTGAAAAATAGGAAATTTTGTGGGTGGGTGTGGGAGAAACTGCCAGATTTTGGAGAACCAAAATCTGTTCTTCTTTCTTCTGGGGCACACAATTAAATTACATTTCCCAGCTTCCCTTGCAGTCAGATGTGGTCCTGTGACTGAGTTCTCCAATTGTTTTGGGCAGAAGCAACAGTGAATTTCTAGGCCTGTCCCATTGAAAATCTCTTTCACGCACTATCCATGATCTTCCCTCCTTTGAGGTGGTATCAATGGCCAGGGAAATCGTATATATGATGGTTGAAAATGGAAAACCACTCACAGTGTTGCTGCTTTGATGACTGTGTGGAGAAGGTTCTTCCACAGGCTTGAATTGAACAGGGAAACCTAGGGAGAAATTTGCATCCAGTTACTGAGACTATCCATAGCTGTAGCCTAGCCAAAGCTAACCATATTCTGCGGGCTGTCTCAGAAGCTGATATTCATAAAAGGAGTGAAGCCTGCGTATGCAAAGTCACTGATAATCTCGGCTAAGGAAGAAGACCCGGGAAGGGAAGGGAATGGATTCAAGGAAGAATCTTTCTGCTTTCTTCAGCCACACAGAAAAAGATATGGAAAGAAGGAAGGTGACAACTCATTCTTCCAACACTTTGAGACACAGTGGAGAGACAGCTGCAAGATGCCTTGTATTTTCTGCAGCGCAGCCCTGGACATTGCCCTATTTCTGATTAGTTCTATGTCCTCTCTGGACAGGCCCCTCTTTAGCGCATTGCAAAGCCTTTGAAACTAATAAGAGGAAGACAAAGTTTGTAAGGTACATGTTTGGGAGTGGAAGGGGAAGGGGAGGGAAAACAAACTTTGAAAGATGTTCAGATGTTGCATGCTTTCTCAATAGCCCTGTTTGGGATGATAGGGACAACAGTGTTTTACCCATCTTTGGATGATCTATCCAGCCCAGTGATTGGTAGCCTTATGTTTAATGAATATATTCTTTATTTCATTTTATTATGAGATATCTTGTTTCTAAAATGTTGATTCACTAACTAAATGTTACCAGATTTGGGTTGCTTGCCTTTTCTTCTGGAATTAGATTCTAGGTTCTTCTTATCTGAAACAAAGAATTGGAAAAAAAGGAGCAAAATGCAGTGGCAAAGTTTCTTTGAGAAAGTTAAAAGTGAAAAGTGGAAGAGAAACTGACTGGCTCATCAGAGAAAGCTTGGGCTGAGTGGAAAGAGAGAGAGAGAGAGAGAGAGAGAGAGAGAGAGAGAGAGAGAGAGAGAGAGAGAGAGAAAGAGTGACAATAAAAGAACATGCTAAATCTAGGAAACAGTGTGGGCTACCATACCATGGAAATATATGATAGCCATGACTTCATGGCAATAATGTGTCCTTTTATGCTGCCCAAATCTCAAGGAAATCCACGAAAGCATCTACGTGTGGGTGTTGAGAGATGGTGCTGGGATCCCGTGGCTCAGGCTGACCCTGAGTCTAGATCATCCTATTGAAAACCTGCTCAAATTCCCCCAGGAAGTCCATGCGCAGGGCTTTGGGGACTGTTCTGCATCTGTGTCTAGGGTCTTGTAATTAACAGGTCATGTCCTCTTCCCCTGACAGTTTTTGCCATGACTTAGTGTCCTATCTCAATTTGAATGTCACAAAATGAAGAGCTAAGACTTTATTGTAGACAGTGTTGTTTGCATACTGGGGTCAGAACAATCCTTTGTTTCATTTTCCTCCTTCTGCACTTTCAGTGCTATGTGGGAAACTCAGGTGCAGATCTTGGTTCTAGCTTCTGCTGCTTTGCTGGTTTTTCCCAAAGAAAAGTGAGGAAAGGTGACCCAGTGGGAAAGGCCTCTCAGGTTCTCTCCTGACTCTTTGGTAGCTCCTGAGGCCTTGTGCTGATGAGATGGAGCCTCTGTTGGCCTGGATCTGATAGCCCTCAGGGAAGGGACAGTCCACTTTGCTGACTAGGGCTGGGCATGGAGTTTTTGAGGACAAAGCAAGTGTCTGTCAGTAAAGCTACCATGTATGTTTTCCTCTAGCCTAGCCTAGCCTGTGCTGACTAATACACTTCCTCTTCCTCATTTTTATGCAAAGAACCTCGAGTCCTTTTTTTTGGTGGTGGCTGCGGTGGCACTAGGGACTGAACCCTGAGCCTTTGCACTGAGCTACATTGACAGCTGTTTTTCTATTTTTAAAATTTTGAGACAGGTTCTCACTGAGTAGATAAATTGCCAAGCCTGAGCTTGAATTTGTTATCCTTCTGCTTCAGCCTACCAGAGTTCTGAGATTATAGCATGAGCCACTATGTCTGGTTTAGAATCCCACATCTTGCCAGTTCTCCTCTGGATGGTTATTTGCTTTTAGACAGACCTGTCCTCCTTTAGCCTCAGAGGGATCAAAACCCATCATGACACTGTCCTCACCACCCTGAGCCCCAGCCAGGGTGGACTTAGGAGTAGGCAGGTTAGTCAGGTCTGGGATATAATGCTGGGGGAATTTGGGGGAATTTTTTCCTCATGTGTAGGTCAAGAGACAAGCGTGCTTCATTTTCATGCTCAGCAGCTTTAGTCTGGGAGGTAGGAGCCTTGGAGTTGCTACAACTATTTTGTGGTCATACGGGGGCCTACCACCACACTGAAGACAGCAAACTGGAAAAGAAGAAGCCTCTTTTGGTTGTTTTAGTTGGGCATTCTATTCCTTGTACCTTAGTATATCCAAACAGATTATCTCCAATTTATCAAAGAAGGACATAAAGATCATAAAGTATAACTGGGGCCGGGGATTTAGCTCACTGGCTTAAGCACTTGCTTTGCAAGCACTAGGTCGTGAGTTTGATCCCCAGTACAAAAAACAAAACAAAACAAAACAAAAAACAAAACCTTGCCAGCATGCTGTGGAGGAAACGTGGCCAATAGGGAAGGGGGCTGGGACCTGCACTGTAACCTGTGTGGAGGAAGCCAGGGTCATGACAGGAGGGAGAGGCAGGAGGAGGCCCCCAGCCCAGACCCCTGAGAGCCTTGATCCAGGAGAAGGAAAAACAAGGGAGACTGAGGGCAGCAAACATGCAACATTAGACATGGCTTCAATGGACATTAAGAGATATCTTCGGGACCTTGTAGAGATATCATCAGGACCTTGAGCTCAAAACTGAAATATTAAATCAGGTAAAGCAAGATATGAGTAGAGTAATAAAAGAAATGCTCTCAGGAAGCATCTCTCAGGATGATACAGATGGAAGAAGGGAGGAACACAAAAAATGGAGAGAAACATCCGATAAAGAATATAAAGAAAATATAGAATACATGAAGCAGATTCAAAAAGACTACCAAGAAATTTAAAACTCCTTTGAAAGCTGGCAAAACTCCTTAAAAGAAACTAAGGATAGACTATTAAAAACTTGAAGACAAGTTTGCAATGTGTGATCATGAAAGGAAAGATCTCTTAAAAACAACAAGGAAACAGGCAGTAACAATACAAAGGCTAGAAGATGACAAGAGAATCTACAATTTAAGAATAAGAAATGTGAATGAAGAAGCAGGAATACATACAGGCGAATTACAAAGGCTATTCATGGAAATAATTAAGGAAAACTTCCCAAGCATGTGAAAAGAAAATGACATATGGTTATGTGAGGCATACATAACTCCAGCCACCTACAACCAAAACAGATCTACACCCAGACATATAATAATCAAGATACCAGAAATTCAATATAAAAACAGGATATTAGAAGCCGTCAGAGAAAAGAAACAGATTATCTATAAAGGTAAGCCCATCAGAATCATGGCTGACTTCTCGACACAGACCATCAGATCAAGAAAAGCTTGGAGCAAAGTCTTCCAAGCCCTAAAAGAAAATAACCTCCAGGCCAGATTGATGTACCCTACAAAACTATCACTAGAAATTAATGGAGAAACTAGATGCTTTCATGAGAAAGAGGAACTGGGGGAGTTTGTGACCACCAATCTAACCCTACAGAGAATACTGAAGGACATTCTAGAAAGAGAGAAAAAAATACCCAGGATTTTAGGAACAGTGGTAGAAAGGTCTCAATGAGTGGGGCAGGCAGTAGAATGAAGGAGAAAACTAGACAAACAAAGGCAGGAAAATAGCATAGCAGAAATGAGGCAGAGAAGGATGGCTAGAATTGCTAACATAGATGGCCTTGATACACTACATTGTTAACAGTGCACCAGGATTTAAAACCCATGTTACTCACACTACTCTGCTTAGATGTATTACATTCTGTTCCAGTCATTCTACCTATACTAGATTTGAGGGCACAGACAGCAATCCCAAAAATAACAGGATATAGTATGGTAATCATCCTTAATTTCCTATTAACTTAATCTAAAGCTCTGTAAAACCTACACTGTTTTACCATGACTGATCGTAATCGAATCTGGTTTGTTGGATCGCTGTTTTGTATTGATAGATTTTATTCAAAGCTGTTATGATTGATAGTATCAAGTCTGAGAGTATATGCAACTGCACTTAAGATGACAAGATACACTAGAATATCCACTCTGGTTTGATTATTACCTGCCTTTGAAGTTTTATACTGTCTACAATGTTTTATTTACTGCTTTACTCAATTATACTGCTATATTCAATTATGCCTGATGATATAGACATTTTATTGAAGATAATAAGAAACAACACAGTAATCATTATAGATCACCTTGTACTGTGGTTTTACATGACTTTTTGTTTTCATGTTTTTATAGGAATTTGTTTTGTCTTGCTATGTTTTGTTTTTCCCTCTAATACAGAAAAGATAGAAATACATGTAGAGACTCATGCATGTGTAGCTGTTTACACTCTCACTGTTTGACTATCTATTTTGTATGCTTTAATTTTTTAACTTGAACAACTATTGCTAAGAGGACAATATGTAATTTATTAAATAGTGATTTCTTATTGTTTATCTTTTTTTTTTTTTTTTGGAATTCTGTATTATCCCTAACCTTTACATGCTTTTGTTTCTCTTTAAATAATAATAAAAAAAATGTATAACTGACCTGTTCAATCTATTTGGCTGTAAGTGAAAGTCAGGTCTTCTAATTCTAATTCATCTCTTTACATTATTTTTGGGATAGAAGATAGATTTTTTTTTCTGATCTGCAAACAGTGAATAGGGGATAGCTGTTTGGAGCACTGTTTTGAGAAGGGCTTTAAGATTCTATCCAATATGAAAGAGGGTGTGGTTGATTCACAATCTCATGGGCAGAAGATAAGGAGGAAGTGTGCTTTTCTTTTTCCATCACAGCCTGATTACTTCTGGATTAACATTACTTTTAATAGCTGGGATGGTGTATTAGTTTGCTACTGCTGAGTAACAAATTGCTTCCAAATTTAGAACTTAAAAAAAACTCAAGCATTTAGTATCTTCAAGTTCCTGTGGGATATGGGAATAAGAGTGTGAATTAGCTGAGTGCTTCTGTCTCAGAATCTCTTATGTAGTTGCAATCAAAACTGTTGTGTGGGACTGTGGTCCAGTCTGCATGGAGGACTGGGATGGGGTGGTGGAAAACCTGTTTCTGGGCTAACTCATGTTTACTGGTGGAGTTCGGTCCTTTTCAGAGGGCGGCTCATCACGCTGCAGCTTTCCTCAGACTGAGAAAATAAGCAAGAGAGAGTGACGAGGAAGGAAGACACAGCCCTCTGTAACCCAGTAGAAGGGACAGCCCATGTCCTAGGCAGCATCGTGTTCATCAGAAGTGTATCACTGCATCCAGCCCACACCAAGAATAAAGAGAGTTCTGCAAAAGCTGAGTCTTGGGAAGTGGCAATCAGGCTTGGCCATTTTGGAAGCTGCTGACCAACCCCAATGACAGATAAGAAAACACTTGAAATTCCTTTTCTCTATTCCAGCTTCTGTAGTTGTTGTGGTTAACTTGCCTGAAAAGCTATAATTTCTCTTCTCCATGCTCTATTTTGTTTCTCTGTGTGTTCAAGCAATAGCCTGAGGGCCTGCTATATGACCCCTCTCTACATCAAGGAGAAAAATGTGAAAAACTGGTATTATTCATTATTTAATTAATAGTAATCAGCAACATTGGAAAAGAGTCCTACAGTGCAACAAATGCCACAAATACTGACGTCTTACTTTACTCCAACCCTCAAATCCCAGGTACACCTCGGGTATGCCTGTTGTGAAATGGAACTAGGCCGGTGCTCCCTGAATCTCAAGCCTCCTTTGCAGGATATGGCTCCAGGCCAGGCCTAGCTCTGCACCACCCCTGGGAACTTGCTAGTTGAGGAAGGCACAGAAAGGGGAGGAGAAGAGAAGCCACCCGTTAGTGCAAGGCCCATTCTTTAGGATGTGGTGCTTCCTCACACAGCAGACACAGTCTTAGGAGAAGACAGAATTTCCAGGACTCGGAAGAGGAGCAGAAAGAAATATAAGGGGTTAATGTTCATCAAAGGGGACGAACAGTCAAGGAGCTTTTATTGGCCTATCACAGAGTGTAAGATGAGGGGAAGAAAACTGGACTTTTAATAAAGGGAGGCAGATTAAATTAATCATGACAGAAAAAAATGAGCAAGAAATGCTTTCACATTGTTATTTAATAAGAAAAATGTGTAATTAACTGATAAAAATAGTTTTTGCAAGAAGCAGGCAGTTAAAGAGTTTATAAAGCCAGCCAGGCCCAATCCTCAGCAACCCTGACTGTTAGCAATCAGAATGCTTTTTATATGGTGTCTTTCTTTGGAAATGCACAAACCATCTCACCACAGACATTACCTCATTTGCTTCACTGCCTAATGAATACTTTATGGCTGAGAAATGGTGGAGGAAGCAAGAGAATCTGAAGAGATGGGGAAACTGAGGCATGGGAAGAGACTCCAGTGTGGCCTTCTCAGCCTGTTCTTGGGAAGAGTACCTGGGCTTCTCGTTTCTCTGCCTCTTCACTGTGTTTTATGCATTAACTAATGAATTTAAATGAAACAATTGCTTGTCTCTTTCAAAAGCCGCATAGAGGAACCTGGGCTATGTTTTCTGGCCGATATGATCCCAGTCTTCTGAGTGGGAGGTGGGGGTGGGAGAGATCCTGGCATTTGCCATCTGGTAAGCCTGTCTTTAATCCTCAGTAAAGTAATGGAATGGAGATGAAGGAAAAAAATGTGCAAGAATCAAGAGCATAATGCTACCATGAGCAAGCAGCTGTCTGGATTTTTAAAGAGCAAATTCCATGAGACAAATTTAATTGCATTTTTTAATAGAATTAAAAAAAAAAAACTTCTACAACATCAGTGGGTGAAGGCAACGAAATGGATGCATCCAGAAATCTTGCTTGAGAGATGAATTCAACCGAGTTGTCTCTGAGCTCTGTGTCCTGCATAAAAACAGCCTGGATGGCCACGTGAGCAGGTGGTGGCTGACTGTGGACTGGCTGGGAGAGGGTGGCCAGTGGTGCACTTCTGGCAGGCTCCGAGGTGGGCTGGTATCTACAGAGCATCATTATTAATGACTTGCAGGAGGTGACGAGCAGAACATTAATTAAATGTGCACACTTGGCCAAGTGGGGAATTGGCGGCAAGAACACCAGAGGCAGGCGCGTAATACACAGGAACTTGTTTTTCAGCTTTGGTGATCTGGCCTGTGAAGAGGGGTTTGACTTCACTTCCCCTGCTCTTGCCCTGCTACCTTGGCCTTACACCAGGTTTCTGCATGGTGCCCCAGGGGAGGTGACAGGGAGGTGCCTTTAGAGCAGGCTCACAGATCTGCTTGCCAAACACTGGGGTGTGTATAAGCTGCACCTCTAGCCCAATGTGCTGAAAAAGGAAGCCTGCAAAAGTTAATATTGATATTAGCAGAGTAACAAAGCAGCTGTGAAGCTGATTCACAAACATCTCGCCCCATTTCGCAGCATGTTTACATCAGCAAAGTGGATGGCAAGCAGATTATGTAGACTCTGGAGGGCATCTCACTGGGGCCATCTTTAGGGGATCGCTTTAGCCCAGGTCATCATTTCTGAGAGATACCTTGGCAGCCTGACTTCAGCCAGTTAGTGGTTTGCCTCAAATGCTAAAGAGCATCATGTACATTAGTGAAGCCCAAACATTGCCTGATTTTCACATTCAATCAGTGTTTTGTCCTCTTCTTTAGAGATCATTCCTAATAACTCCGCCAGCTAGACTGGTGACTTTGTCCTAACCAGGTCTTGGCACTGTCCTTATTGAGACTCACACTTACATGAAAATGATTCGGTTGCCAAAATAGAAAGAACCACTCCATGAGAATGCAAGCTCACTGCTCTGCAATATCAAGGACTATGTGTTCCGAGATGGTAGATTATCTTTTGTGTTTTATTTAATTTGAGAACCATTAGCCAAACTGTGTAGACAGGGAGGGCTTTATAACAGCGAAAGTGACACCGAGTAACCTGATGGCATTCTAAAATTGTACCGTGGTTGCTAAGGTGGCCACAAATATTTTGGAAGAGGGATTACCTGCTTCCCCTGTCCCCACTTTTTCACACTTACAACAATAATGTGATCTGGAGCTCACTGGTGGCTTCAGGCATTATACCATTCAAGTCATCTATGTGTGCCATGGAGGTAGGATTATTAGCATCAGTTCTATTTTGCAAATGGAAAAAAATTGATCAAGATTGGTACAAAGGCTTCCAAAATGCAGTGTAAACATCAGAGAGCAAAGTCTGTCAAAGGCTGAAATTTCCTGATCTTTCTTCCTGCTCAGACATCATGTACATCACCCTGACCCAACATGACTTTGGTGAGGGATTCGATCCTAGAACAAAGGACCTGGAGTAAGGGACCAAGCAGCGAAATGCTACTCTGCTGCTTAGTGTTTCCTCAGAGGAGAGACGGAGGTGGACACCAAGGGTGGCAGAGATGCAGGGTGGCAGCACGGGCCATGTTTTCTGCTCTCACAAGATATTTATGTCTGGCTGCAGGATTTTATAACTCACCCAGGAAAGCAAATGTGCTCAACTGGCTGGAGCCACCTTCCTGTTGCAGGGACTCTGGTGGCCCTCTGTTCTTACTTAAGCATGGGCTCATGCCCCATACCTAGCAGGTTACTGGGTCATTCATTCCAATGATTCATAGACTGCTACCTTGGAGGACTTCTGATAAATTCAGTTTTCTCCATATGATTCCATATTTAATTATGTTTTTCTAAATGTACAAGTGTTACTTTAACATTCTTTATGATTTATTCTTCCAAGTTGCTATTCTACCGGTCCTGTGAGAGTCATCCTTGTACCCTACTGACTAGGATGGCAGGAAGCGGGTGTTCTAGGGTTGAACAGACCAAAGAACTTCAAATCAGGGCAAGGAATCTCTCTATGGTGACAAGGCACTTTTAGCATAAAAGTTGTAGCTGAATGTTTTGGATACATACAGTGGGGAAACAATTGGATGTTTTTGTTTCAAATCTCTTTTATAGAGCGTATTTTGCAGTGATGTCTGAATCTTACATGTCTTCTAAATGTGACTTCACATTGTGCCGTCAAAGAGAAATCTAATTTCTATGTTGAATCTGGATATGGCTTGGCTTCTAGTCAGTATGGAAATGATACCACGTAACCTCAAATGAGATCAGAGAAGGCCATGAAGGTTCTTGTGTGTTCTCTTGGGAAGCCAGTTCTGGGCTGGGGAAGAATCAAGGTTGTGTAAGTAGTCCAGATTCCCTGGAATAACAAAGTATGGAAAGTCAGTCATTGGAGTCCTGCTCAGCAGAGCGAATGGAGCCTATCTTTCTAGCCAGCTTTAATAAGGAGCCAGTTATATGGAGGAATCCATCTTGGAGCTAAGTACCCACACACCTGCAAATTACCACCCAGTAACCTCAGTTGACCCTACAAGGAGAGGATGAATCACCCAGCCGAGCCCTGACTGAGTTTTAGACTTGCAGAACTCATGAAATATGATCAAATGGTAGCTGTTTTAAATCAGTACGTTCTGGGATAGTTTGTCAGACTATAGACCATAACATTCTCATTACTTACATTTAGTGTCATTCTGATCCTCTGAGTCACAGAGTGACTCTCTAAGTCATTTAAAAAACAAAAATGAAAATATCCTATGCTAGGAAATAAACTGACAATGACCTGCATCAGCATTACTCCCTTACACACTACTTGGTGTGAAAGAGAATTTATCTCATACGTGATTTCCTATCTTGCTTTCTAGTCACTGGAGTTAGCCTAACATGGAATCAACTATTTTTGCATGAGCCATGATAATATTTAATAAACATTTGTTATGCTCCACAGAATGGTCTGTGTAAAATTAATCAGATTCAAAACATAGCATAGGTCAAAACATCATGGTCAGATCCATACAGGTTCAACTGCTTGAGAATAGCTGAATTCTTTTTTGAGTTTAGGACTGTTTCACCAAAATTGGAAGGATGCTAGGATTTGGAAATGAGATTGCCAACTCCGCATGGCCATATGGAATTCTCTCTCACTGAATGCAGGGCCTTCTAGTGGAAATATTTTAGAGAATAGATAGTTTTGGTTTTTAAACTGGGACTTCTGCAGAGGTGACAGCTCTTCTCTCACTGAAAAGACCTTTTTGTCTTCTTCCTCTGCAACAGGCTGCCTTCTTCAAGACCTCCAAGGATAGAGTCACTCAAGGAGCACCTTAGAAAGTCCCAGGTGCCCTTCGCCGCAGTCTCTCCCTTCCAGGTCTTGGGCCCCGTACCTAAGCTGAGCTTCCATCCTTTCGCCAGCCCTTGCCTTTTGTACCCATCTATTTGTTCTATTTTCCCTGTGAGTTCTCTTTCTCTGGTTGGTTCTCTGCCATCACCTGAGTGGAGGATGACAGGAAAGAGAGTGCATGGGATCTTGGGGTGCAGTGTTGGATGCACCACATACGTGGCTGGGTTCCATTCCCTGGAAAGCCTTGAGCTAAATGCGATTATGCCTGTTTTCTTTTCTTTCTTTCTTTCTTTCTTTTTTTTTGGATGAGGAGCTGAAGCGCCAACAAGGGGAGGACTTTGCTGAAATTCACCTAGTGCTAAGTGCTGGAGCTGGGTGTGTTTCTAGCACTGCTAAGTCAAGAAACCATTGTTTTTCCATTGTGGTCTGACTTAGGGGGAAGAACTTAACCTCTTGAATTCAGGCATAATTAAATTAACTGCCTATTAAGTCATAAAGCATTTTCTTTCCATGGCAAGTGTTTGGTCATTTCCACAAACCCTTTGTTGACTTTATAAAGGCCAGAGTTAAATAAATAAACACACAATCAATAAATAGCAAAATTTCCAAGGTTTGTTGTAGACATAAACTTTAAAAAAAAAATTTAAAACAAAACAAGACTAAAAACAATGGTAGAAAATTTCAAATCAACATAACAGGAGATTAGCAATGGTTACTGTATTGCATATTTTACTCTTCAAAGTTGTTGCTTAAATTACATGAAAAAATGATCAAGCAATGAAAGCACAAACTTTTCTTTGATGAACTAACATAAACAAGTATTATGATTATCATATATATATAAAATCTTTCTTTCTTTTATCCTTTCTCACATCCCAGTTGTTCTTTCCTTTTAAACAGTCTCTTCCTCTTTCACAAGATGTATTTTACATTTTGGGTCTTATTTACTTTTTCAGTTTTTTACACTAAGGAGAAAATAAGATGTTTTATTTCACTTATGAGTACGGTCTCAAGTTTCATCCATTTACTGATAGAAGCCTCAAGTTCATCCTTCTTTATAGCTGAGTAAAACCCCATTGTATAAAAATACAACATTTTTTTATTAATTCGGTGGTTTATGGGCATTTGGGTTGTTTCCAAGCTTTAGCTATTACAAATTGCACTGCTATAAACATGGGTGCACATGTATCACTGTGGTATGATGTTTTCAGTTCTTCTGGGAAAATACCTAGAAAGGAATAGCTCGGTCAAATGAGACTTTCAAACCTAGTTTTTTGAGGAATCTCCATACTAATTTCCACAGGGGTTGCACTAGTCTACAGTCCCACCATCAGTAGAAAGTGGTTCCTTTTCTCCCCACACCCCCTCCAGTATTTGCTGTTGGTTGATTTCTTGAGGATAGCCATTGTAGACATAAACTTAGACCTTGCACTACGTGTTGCAATCAAGCTTCAGGGAAAATATTTCAGGCAAATCTACAAATGGCTTCTTTAACAAAGTTCATTTCCACTGGAGAGGGCTACATGTTACACTAACATTGTAGGAGCCCACAGAAGACATTATTATGTGCTAAAAATATACAGAATCAAAACAGCAATGCCAGCTGGAAATGGTGCAAAATTCTTGAATCCCTGCATTTGAGAGGCTGAGGCAGGAGGATTGCAGTGAGTTTGAGGCCAATCTGGACTACATAGTGACTTCAAGCCCCACCTGAACAACATAGTGAGACTCTTAAAAAAAAAAAGGAAAGAAAAAGACAATTTTTAGCATATAATAAATTTTTGGTAAATAAACTATTGATATTTAAGCCCTATTTCGGTATTTTGGGGAGGCATATCCCATGTGCTAGTTTCTGCTGAGTTTTGTGAATTTACCCTCTACTTTCTGTGAGTGATGGGCAGCAGATGGGGAGTGGAGAGTGAGGTGGCGATGCTAATCTGGAGAACCATAAAAGGCTGAACCCCATTTGGGCAGATCATGGCGTCATTCCCCACCTCAGTTTTCTCCTTATAAAGTAAAAGTTGAAATGAGGTGGTTTTGGTCCCTTGAGTTCTGTATGTGAGCAGGTTGATCCTTACACTGAGGCCCAGGTATATTTTCATTAAATGTTGAGTCTGGGAAGCTAGTAGGGAGACTGCTGAGCCCAATCCTATGGTAGGGGTTTCTAATCCAAACATTGTTTATCCAGCACTAATCAAAAATACAATGAAAAGACTTTTAAAAAATAAAAAGCAAAGTGAGAAACTGCCAGACTATAAAACAAATACTTTCCTCTCTAGCTCTTACCAAATCATTCTAACATCTGAGGGGGCTTCCAGGTGTTAAAATTGCCCCTGAAAAGAACCTTTTTATTTCCTGGAGTGATGGAAATATATTGATAATTGCAAGGGGAAATGAGTTTTTAAAAATAAAACAATTAAAAGGGCTTAGTGTTTAAATGAAAGAGAATGTAATTTTCCTTTACTTTATCTATCATTAAATTGATGTTACATGCTATTAGAAGAGTTTAGTCAAAGCTGATTTTCAAATATAATCCACACTCACAAAAATAGAGAAGGAGGATGGGAATAGCTCAGTACCTGTGCACATATGTGGGCATACACACACACACACACACACACACACACACACACACACGCACATGCACACACACACACACACACACACAGCTCCAGGGGTTTGTCTCTTTAGAAATTAAGAAAACTCAAGTGGAGGTCAAGGAGCAGAAGGATGTGGATTCAGAAAAATGTGGAGAATTAAATGAGTCATTCCAATTTCCTTATAAGAGGGTAGTCTGGATTTGGTGGAACTATGACACAATATAGCAGTTCCTGTTTTTCAGCAGTAAATGCATCAGTGTAATTAGGGAGCGTCAGCAGTTAATATCTGAACGCATCTGAACGGGCTTGAAGTTACTGTCAGAGTGGCCCTGCAAGTTCATATGGCTCTTGACTGTATCCTTCTCTTTCCAACTCTGTACTGGGTGGCAGCACATTGGTAGTTTGAATTAGTTAAACTGGGAGAATCGGCACTGTGCAAATAAATAAATGCTATAAACCAATGCCTCTCCCCAGTATCTGGCTGTAATTTAACTATATTTGGTAGCATGTTTTTAACAACACATGACTGCTCACAGTTTTTAAAAAAAACTTGCAAAAAAACCTAATGGGGTGCATTATGTTTACTATTGTTTGTAGTGTTAATTAACTATAAATAATTCTCATATATAACCAGCTGCCCTTTGCTGAGCACCCAATATTTATTTGGTGGACTCTTCCTACTCAACCAATCTCTAGTCCTCTTGAGGTCCTTGCAAAGCAGGTGTTTCAGTCTCCAGGTGACGAGACAGAGACACGAACAACTGCCTGTCATCCCACAGGACTTGAACCCAACACATCTCCACCTGTGATGGCTGAACAGAGGCTGCTGAACTCAGTTCAGGAGGTTGCAGGAAGAGGAGGATGCTGAGGGAAGCAGCAGTCCTCTGAAACTCCCAGTAAGACTCGAGGGTCCCAAAGTTCAGAGGCTAGGCTGCCATCTGCCTTTTCTGCAGTGTGGTCCACCTGTAGCTCAGGAGTGGTGGGTATGAGCTTGGCCTTCTGGGAGATGTAGACCTTCAGCTACCCTGCAGCAAGCCCTGATGAGGCTCCATATTGCTGAGAAATGGTTCCAGGTAGCCTGAGTCCAATGAAGACTGTCTGGATGCCATTGGTTGTCAGTTCCCACTTCCTTTCCTTATCCCCACCTGCGTAGCTTAGTCTTTTTCTACCTGTCCAGTCTTGTCTGCTTTTTTCTTCTATGATTTTATTCCATCTCCTTGTCTCAACAGCATTTCAGTAGAACATGGCCTCTTCCTACTGTGTGAGCCATCCTAGGTTTCCCAGGGTAACAGCACAGAGAAAATTTTATTATTCTAGTAATTGGCAACCGAGTTTCTTCCCAGAAGTGTTTCTGGTCAGAGTAGATGCCTTGCAGAGTGCTTGGGTGCCTGGCCAGGGTGTGGTGTGTGGAGGACGAGTTGGAGCTGGGAAAGAGGAATCTAAAGTGAGGTGAGGAACAGCAGAGATAGGAACAGGGAGGGAAGGTCTAAACCTGCCCGGGGCATTTTAATAAAGTTTATAAACTATGAAAGGCTGGGTAAGGATTTTTGCATTTTGATAATGGAAAATGAAGAAGGCATTGACTTACACACCAAGGGTGATATGTGTGGGATGGAGGCAGCTGGTCAAGAAGTTGGAGTCAAGGACCTTGAGGGGCCCTGAGAGTGAGCAGAAATCTGGAAGAGAGCTTTGGATTTCAAAATGCCACAGAATGAGTGCAAGGTGGGTTCTGGCCAGTTTTCTTCAATTCCACAGAGAGCTAGGGCTCTGTTGGAGTCTCGGTTGCCCCAGCTTCCAAGAGCTCACAGCTCCTCCAGCCTAACACAGCCTGCTTGTCTTTGACTGAAAGTTCTCCTCCTCTTCCTGTCAGTTTTTCTCCTTGGGCTTTGTGTCAGCTTAGGAAACCTGGCTGGGACTATGAGATTGTAATGAAAGGAATCTAGGAAAGACGAAGCGTGAAGGGCGGGAAAGAAGCAGGGGACAAGAACAGAGAGGCAATCATTGATGGAAAATGTCTTCCATTTCATAGACCTCCCTCTGCCCGGTGGAATAAAACAAAACAAAAAAAGGAGACACTTTTCTCCCAGGAAATCCATCACTCTAGCAGACATGCCCCACCTTGCAGGGATAAGATGAAGTGGAGAACAGTCAAGAGCAGCAAAACCTGGGGACCTGGTGACACAGGGCACAGATGGTAATGTGCGACTGAACATTGAGCCAGGGCAATAGAAGGCAGCAGTGGGGATACACCATGCCTTCCTCAGTCATTTCCATGGGCCAGCCAGCAAGAACTGATGTTTTAAATCTTGACTCCAAGTGTGAGAGTAAAAGTAGATTTTCCAGTAGAATGGGTCCTCGTGAGTACTATGGAGAAATGGTTAAGAGTGTGGGATCATCACAGAGAACTTCGGGGATCCCCTTTCAGGTCCTAGATGATGGATTCTGAACTGGATAGCTGGTTTTAAAATTTGACATTGTGTGTACATGAGATGTGAGTAAAAAACAACTCAAATTCTTCAACCAGCCAATTGTGAGTAGAACAGTCCATTTTTTAAAAAATGACTGGTCTTAGTCACTGAAGATAATTTTCTAACCTACAGAAAACTGTTAACTGTCAGACTGTGGGTGCCATAGTGCTTAGTCAGTAAAACAATCCCCCAAAGTAGGAAAACATCCTAACCTCTATGGAACAGGAAAAGAAGCATCCAACTAAATCAATCACACTTTAAAAGCACGATGTCATTTCTTACTTTGCTTTTGTGTAGTAACAGGAATTTGAGTAATGGTGATTCTCAAGTACCAATTGCACAAGCTTGCTGAGTGGCAAGACTGGAATTTAGGCGGCCTACCGCTGGGATCATGTTTATGATCAAATTCGAGAGGGCTGTCATGTTCCAGTCGACACCACACTGCCTGGCATCTGTTTGCCAAGTGTCTACAGCAAGATCTAAATCAATGAAAACATATCCCTTGACTTTATTAGAGTGAGCCAGGCTGAAGAATATTTACACTGTCCAAAAATACATTCCAGGGAAATTTAAAGACATTTATTGAGTTGCCGTTTACTAGTTGTAAAATGGAGGCTGTGATAGTCTCTACCTCACAAGGCCATTGAGAAGATAAAAAATGAACATTTCCCTACTACTTTAGCCCAGAGCCTGACATTCAGGAAGTAACCAGTATACACCCAGGAAATGGTACGAAAACTGGTTAATAAGTACTGGGAAGTTTCCAAGCGAATTTAAAAATAAATAGAAGAAAAAGAAGAATCTATAAGACACTGGCAGAGAAGGGGGTAGAGGAAGACAGTCAGCAGATGATTATGATATATAGCCCGTAGTAAATACGACATATAATAAATAATAGGAGTCTATATTGGGTCCTACTTCAGGGGAAGCTTCAGTGCTCCAGAATGGGGAATCATTAAGAGTGAAAGGGATATCTACTTGCATTAAGCCTGGAAATGTGAAAGACTAGGTCCTAGCAAGGCTGGTGCTGTCATTCTGCTGTCTTCATGATGGATGAGGATTGAGGATTCATGAGCAATTGAATTGAGCCTCTGTCATTGCTATTGATTGTTGTGATAGACTTCTCGATCGGAGCCAGTGGGCCAAAGTGTGGGTCGCTGGCCACACTGACAGGAGGTTTGTGACCTTTCCTAGGCTTCTCATGTGTCGGGCTGCAGCCCATCTGCTTGGGACCTGGAATCAAGCTGGTGGTGAAGGAATTGGGAAAATAAGGATTGAATTAAATCACCCCAGAAATACCAGATGTGACTAGAGCCTCCTCTTCTCCTTCTTTTTCCTCTTCTTCTTCCTCCTCTTCCTCCTCTTCTTCTTTCTTGTTCTTTTTTCTTTTTTTCATTTCCAGATCTTTAGAAGCAGTTTCGTTAAGGGCGTGGCTGTGGAAATGAGATGTGTGGAGGTTTGAGAACTACTCTTATTGCCTTTCTCTTTGTCCTTGAGAAAGTTACTAACCCACTCTAAACCTCAGTTCTATAAAACATGGAAAATAAGACCTACCTCATTAGGGTCTCAAATTTTGTTTTTAAATGACAGCTTTATTGAGATATAATTTGCATTGCATAAAATTCACCCTTTTAAAGTGATTTCAGTGTTTTAAAAATATACTTACAGAGTCATGCAACCATCACCACTAATTCTGGAACTACCGCCTCCCCCAAAACCTCTCTCTCTATATTTCTCCTTTCTCCTAGACCCTTGTCAACCTCTCACCTACTTTCTATTTCTATGGATTTGTGTATTCTAGAAACTTCATGTAAATAAATCATACAATATGTGATCTGTGTGACTGGCTTTTTCTTTAAAGTAATGTTTTCAAAATTAATCCATTTTGTAGCACTTCATTTGTTTTGTCAAATAACGTTCCATTACATGGCTACATTTGGGATGTTTCCACTTTTTTGGCAATTATGAATAAAGTTTTTATGAACTTTCATGTACAAGTATTGCTGTGGACATATGTCTTCATTTTTGTTGAGCATTTCTGAGTAGAATTACTAGATCGTAAGATCATTTCATATGTAACTTTTTGCCTAATTGTTTTTCAAAGCAGTTGCACAATTTATAATCCCACAAGCAATAAATAAGTGTTGAAATTTCTTTACATTATTCAACACTTGTTACTTTTTTTCCTTTGATTTTAGCCATCTTAGTAGATATGGAGTGGTGTAACATTGTGAGTTTTATTTGCATTTCCCTAATGACTAAGGATGTTGAATGTCTTTTTATGTGGTTTTTGGCTACCTGTATATTTTCTTTGGAAAAAGTCTATTAAAATCTTTTGTTGATTTTTTTGGCAGTCCTGAGGGTTTTGCAAATTTTTAATTGTATTATATCTTTTTATTATTGTGTTGTAAGAATTCTTTATGTCTTCTGGATACAAGCTCTTTATTGGTTAACAAATACTTTATTTTATTCTATTGGTTTTTGTTATTTTCATACTGGCATCCTTTGATACACAGAAATTTTACATCCAATGTATATAGTTTTTCTTTTGTAGTTTGTACTTTAAATATTGGATGTATAACAAACAAGTGTGTAGGCCAAGGTTATAGCAATTTAGTTGAAGAGTTTTATAATGTAGCTCTCTTACATTTGGTTCTATAATCTATTTTGAATATTTGGATATGGTGTGAGGTATGATATATATATATATATATATATATATATATATATATATATATATAATTTGTTAAGATTATTTTTCTGATTCCCAGTACCAAAAATAGATTACTTTTCATTAATTCTTTTGGTATTTATAATCAGATTTTTAGAAAAAGTTGACATAACCTACATAAAGTTCTTAAGTATATACAGTACAATACATGGGAATTACTTTATTATAATCAGCTTGAAGTTTTTAATGCAGATAATAATAGCAAGAGATAACATTTTATTTAATGCTTTTTGTGCATCAGGCATTTCATTTCAATTAACATAATAAGTTCTCACATCATGATGAGAGAGGAACTATTTTAGTATCTATTTATTCAGATGAAGAAACTTGGACTTAGACTGAGGAAGAAACGTATTCAAATCCACACAGGTAGCAAGCCACAAAGCGCATATCTAAATTTAAACAGCTATAGATTATGAAGGAAGTTAGTCTCAGAGGTATGAAAGCGAGGCTGAAGAACCATATAAACCTGGAATGAGCTGTTCCTTAGCACAGTAAGAGGGAGCAGAGCTAGACCACATGAGTTTGGATCTGGGCTCACTCACTTACAAGGTGCAAGTCCTTGGGTAGTTCAGTATCTTCCACATAAAACAGTGGTATGGGCTCAAGGTATAACTCAGCAGTACAGTGTATGCTTAGCATGTTTAAGGCTTTGGGTTTGATGCTCCACACTAAAAATAAATTAATTAGTAAAAAATAAACACAGGGAAGATCCTGCTTCTTATCTTAAGGGTCTGTTGTAAGGAGTTCATGAGTTAATATGTGTAAAGTACATAGAACAGTTCCTAGTGCATAGGAAGTATTGAAAACCTTGTCAATGTGACCCTAGTAGAGAGAGCTCTGAGCCTGAGCCTGAGCTTCCTTCCTGAATTATTCCTACTCTCAGAGCTGTCTTCATAGCACCCTGTATAATGACATAGGACCCAGACGCCAGCAGGGCCTTGGATGTGGCTTAATGCTCTGTCTTCACTGTTCCAAAATGACAAAATGAAGAAGGCACATTTTCTTATGCAAACAGTCCTAGGCAGGGCACAAGGCTGGCTGGAGGAGCCATTTCCCTCCAGTGATGGTTGACCCAGCCCGCAGGGTGGTCTCTTCATGCAGTGGACCTCTTTGGCCACTATGAGCTCCAGTGCGTCTCAACATGGAAGATAGTGCTGCTCACTTTAATTACCAGGCCACTGAAGCCAACATACACCCACTGGACATTCCTGATTTATTACCTAAAAGTGAATGCAATGCATAGTGTGGCCCAAATCCTGCCTCTATTATTGGACTGAAAACCTCCATTGACTTCAGTTGGCAGCCTGTACCACTAATTGAGGACAGAGTCTGGCCCCACGGGTTTTATATAGAACATTTTTCTTTATTTCTTGTTTTCATGGGTGTGTGTTGTGGGCTGGGGATTATTTTTATGTTTTTCCACTTCCTTATTAGTTTTAGGACTTGTTTATTTGGAGACTGCTTTAATAAATTTGCACAGCAGGATGAGGTAGTAACAGGGTTGGTATATTTAACCAGGAACTGCCTTCTTTTCAGTTTGGCTTTTGGTGTTGAACTTCAAGGTCTAATCACTCTGAGTCAGTACCAAATCTCTGCCAATCATCTGTCCTTAACTGAGACATGCCAGGCTGGTTTGATTTGAGGGCAGGGCTCTGCTTCCATGTCACCTGTGCAGCAGTTCCTGTGACACATCATCATTGCCCTGGTAAAGTGTGCTTGAGTTCAAATGACATTCTCCTGCCTGTCTCCTCCTGTAGACTGCGGAGACCAGAGGGAAAGAACTTGGTCACTGATGTCATTTTAGTGCCTACTGTAGGTCTTTTCAGAAGAACTTTTGTATAAGAGTTATTTCCTGAGCACCTATCTGCCAAATGGGATAGACGTGACAATGAATAAGACAAATGCAGTCCCTGCTCATAAGTGGCTTATGTTATATGTGAGAAACACAGTTCTGGGTAAGCAAAGGATTGCAGCAGTGCCTGAAAAGTAAGGTTGCTATGAAGAAATAAAAGCAAATGGTGCGTGTGCATGCATGTGTGTGTGTGTGTGTACTTGCATACATGCATGTGTGTGCACTGGGTGGTCAGGGACAGCTCCCAGAAGAGGTGACTTTTGAGTCAAGACCTGAGCAAGAAGGAATCAGCCGTATGTAGACCAACTTTGCACAGTGAGGGAACAGCTGATGCAAAGACCCCAACTCAAGAGCAGACTTGACTCTGAGAGGCAAAGGATAGGCAGGAAGATAGTGACAGTGAGGACAGCAGAAAGAGATGAGTCTGGTCAGCCAAGCATGTTTCAGATTGTATTGGCTCTATTAAGGACTCAGATTAATTCTGCAGACCATGGATACCCAAGGGAGAGACACTCTAATTTTCAGTGAGTGCTTTGTCTGCACTGTGGAAAAGAAGCTGGGGTTGGGATGCATCCATTTGAAAGCAGGCAAATAAGTTACAAAGCTTTAGCACCAATTTAGGGAGCTGACTGGATTATTCCAGAAAGAAATTGGTCCTGTCTCTGTTGAGGTTGTTAGTAGAAAGTAGAAGCGGAGTAACACAATGGAGTCCACAACGGAGTCCACATCCTGGCGCTCTGAGAGCCAAGGTGACATTCCTCTTGCCTGAGATCTTGCATCTACATTTAAAATGAACCTCAGGAACCCAGAGCCCTGGCCTGTGAAACTAGTGAGACAGTTTTTAGGGAGTAAAGAGCCAGCCTGGCTGGGAATGGAGAGGGAGGAGTCACACATACAGCCAACAGCTCCCCTAAGGCAGGAAGCTGGAGAGAGGGGGGCATATCCAAGCAGAACGAGAGTGTGGCAGAGCTGGAGGGGATGACAGGGTAAAGTGATCGCTTGTTTAATAGAGGACACATTGCCACTATCAGTAGTGTAGAGCCCGACTGCCCGTGCTGCGCACTGGAACTTATTTAAAGAGGCTATTGTAAAAGTCTCCGAGCCAGTTAATTACAAGTTTTTGTTATGTCAGGAACTCCTTAAGTTAAAGCAAAAAGAAACCATTCATGAGTATGTTCCAGTTCTGTAGTTTAATGGGACATGTAAAAAAAAATTTAAAAACTGATAAAATGATTTAGTTCATGGGAGGATTGAAAACCCTCACAAGAAAAGCTGAAATTACATATTGTGCTCCATCTCTCCTCCTATAGAAGCTGTTGAAATGGCTGCAGACTTAATTGGACTAATGATCCATTGCTGTTATGCATAAAACTCAGGTATCCACGGAGAGCTGACAAGACCCTGGAAATGGTCTGTAAATGTGAACCCAGGTGAGCACGGTGATCCAAGTGAGCTTAGTGATGCACGTGTCCAAAGGGGAAAAGGAAAAAGCATGGAAGTATCATGAGGACACAGCCAGGAAGCCTTCTGTGACCATGTTCTGCTCTGCCTTGTCCTCTGAGAACCATATGTCTGGAAATGACAAAAAATCTAAACGTTCAACCAAAGACAAATTTTGGAGGCTTTAAGAAGTTCAGATATCAGGAAATGAAGAGAGAGAGGAAATTTTTTAAAGGAGCATGTGTTAAGCATTCTGTTGTAGGACAAATTACCTGACATAAATAGATTTAAAGTAGGAAAGATCTATTTTAGATCATGGCTTCAGAGGTTTCAGTCCATGGTCAGCTGGTCCCATTGCTGTGGGTCTGAAGTGAGGCAGAACATCATGGTGCAAGGGCTTGTGGAGCAGAATAGTTCACTTCATGGTAGCCAAGAGAGAGAGAGAGAGCAAGAAAGACAGAGAGGCAGAGAGTGAAAGACTGAGAGAGAGACAAAGAGAGAGGGAGAAAGAGACAAAGACAGACAGAGATGGACAGAGATACAGACAGAATCAGAAAGAGACAGAGACAGAGAGAGACAGACACAGACACAGACAGAGACAGACAGAGATGGAGAGACAGAGGGAGAAAGAGAGAGAGAGAGAGAATATACTAGCAAGCTTTCTTAGTTTTCAGATTTTTCACTGGGGTCTCCTGCCCTACTGGCTGGTTTTGCCAACTGAATTCAAGGCCAGTCTCTCCCCTTAGTTTGCTGTCCAACATGCTAATCATCTCTGGAAACGCTCTCATGCAGACACACCCAGCGGTGAGCTTTACTGATTTCCTTGGTATTCCTCCCTCCAATCACAGTGATGATATGGGCGAGCCCCACAGCACTTATCTAAACCAGCCAGGTAGGCAAATATAATTCTGTAAGCTGAACACACTTGTGATAAGAAGAGGTTGGTTAAGAATGTCATCTTCATGTCTAGAGTGTTATTTCTTGCTTGTTTGTTTTGGTTCACTCAAGTCTCTGGGTTTTACTGAACCTCCAAAAGGATCTCTGAAGTGGTGATGGGAGTTAGACTTAGGTTCTAATCCTGGTTCTGCATTTACATGTATGTGACTTTGGATCATGTTACTACCTTCTTAGCCACCAAACAGAGGTAACTCCCTCACCCCGAGGTGTACCTAGCACAAGGCAGTGAGTGGTTCTAGAAGGACATGGATGCACAGACAGGGGATGCAGAGGTAGCTTCAGCTCCAAGAGCTTGGTATGTTTGGAACAGCCCACCTTCAGGTAGCAAGAACAGTCCTGCCCCTGACTTGGGTTGTTTGACGTTTTCCTTTAGATTTTAATCTCAATGATTGTGTGATAGGAAAAACTGAGAGGGGTTAAAAAAAGTGGATTTTAAATTGACCCTCCCCTCTCACCCCGGAGAATTTTGTTTTCAGTGTTTCTGTGGTTGCTTTTCATTGCATTTCTCTAATGGACCATTTTGTGGCCTGGGAAAGGTCTTTGCAATTTGCAGTGAAAAGGTAAAGATGCCAGTAATGACTAGAATTTTCAAGGAGTAAACAGAACATTAATGAAAATGGCAGATGATATTGAATGAGGGTCAGATGAAGGAGTGGCCCACAGAGTTGGCCGAGAGGAGATAGAGGCAGAAAAGCAAAGGGAACCCAATGACAAAAGAGAAAGAAGATGTACTTGGACAAGGGGACATGATGGCTCCAATATGGAATCACGAGAGCAAAGTGCAGCATATCCATGACAGGGAAGGGTGACGGTCAGCTGCTGTGAGGCTCACCTTGTCCATGCGATTTGTCCGCAGAAGTGTGCTCAGAGAGCATGCTCCTCCCTTCACTGATTCCTAGATGAAGAACTACCAGTGTCCTTTTAGCAAGTTTGTGACTGTAAATTCCAAAGAAAGGAACAATTAGTGTTAAGTACTGCACCAGGGAATATAGAACTCTTGATTTGAGTGTAGCCTCAGTAATGGTCCCCAAGATATCTGCCTCTAATCTCTGGAAACTGTGAGTCTTACCTTGTGTGGTAAAAAGGGCTTTGCAAATGTAATTAAATTAAGGATCTTGAGATGGAGAGATTATCCTGGATTATCAGATGGGTCCTACATGTAATCACAAGTCCTTATAACAGGGAGGCAGGGGAAATGTGACTATAGCAGAGGAGAAGGCAATGTGGTGACAGATACAGGACGAAAAGGTGATATGATCCAGGATGGGCCAAACCATGAAGACAGAACAAGGTCAGGACACAGATTCTCCCCTAAAGCTCCTGAGGGAACCAGCCCTACCACATTCAGATTCCAGCACAGCGAGATTGATTTTGTACGTCTCAGCTTCATAGTGACACAAGGATACATTTCCAATGGTTAAAGCCACTGAGTTTGTGCTACTTTGTCATAGACCTACAGAGAACTAACGTGATGTGTGACTTTGGCAAAAGTTGTTCTCTCTAAGCCTCAGTTTTCCCTACTGTATAAGGGATCTTGTTCTCTCATGGATTGCCAGTGAGGCTCAAATGAGACAACTTTATGGGAGTTCTTGTTATGAATCATGATGCACACTGGACCCCAGAATTACTGAACAATAACTTTGTGTTTTCTGAATTAGGTTTAGAAAGAAAAATAGGCATTGTGCCTGAGGCTCATCATAGTAGTGTCCATCTGGGATACTGAGGTCACCTTAACTTCTTCAGTTTCTTGTCTGTCTCAGACTTAGTTCTAACATTAGTAATTGTGTTTATTATCGTATAAATTGAAAGAGTAATTCTGTCAAACATTAGGAAGTCACCCTTTTACTATGTGCCTTTATCAGTAATTAGACAAAATATATTTTCTTTCTTTATAGTTTCAACCCAACCAGTGTTCAAGAAGCTGAATAACTAAAACATAATATACAAGGCCTGGATTTCCAGGATACTCTGTCATTTTAAACAATATATTCCCCAACAATCCTGGGGTGTAGGTGGTTCATGTTTTCATTCCTATTTTCCCAAATAAGAGAGCAGTAGGCTTTTGAAGGATGTTTGTTGTAATGAATGGCTGAATTCTGCAGGCCCTGTGTGTCCTGGCCAGGACTGTGACTTGGCTTTCTGATACGTAGGGTCACGGTCACCCCTGTATTTTGTATACTATCTCAGATTCTCTTCACCACCGCCTTTGCAGACAGGCACAATCCAATCCACAAATGATAATGGTTTCATCAGGTCTGAAATGAGCAGGTCCTCATCTAAATTAAGGTTATCTTACAGCGGCAGAGAGAAAAGGCAGGCACCCACAGGCACAGAACAAGGTGACAGATGCATCAAGGGAGGGATGGGTTTTTGAGGCTTTGTCAGTTGTCTTGACAACAGTGTGTTACAGATGTGTGCACACTGATCTGCATGATTTAAAGCAATGAAGTCATTTTTGTATTTTGCTTTTCATTTCCAGGGAAGGGTCTGTCGGGAGGCTCAGGTTATAGCCATAGGGGACTAACTATCAGACATAGTTAACAACTGGCTTGACTCGTGCCTGAGCTTCTTCAAAGAGAATGAAGTCCACACTGGCTGCTTCCATTTTTCCACCTCCTCCCCACTCTTCACCTCACCAGTTGTTACTGAGTCTGCTGATGAGGTATTCATTGCTGAATCGGATGGGCAATACTTAGCCCTGACCTTATCTAACCTTTCTGAGGATTGTGTTTCTGCTGGCATAATTCCTCTTCTCCAGACTGTTTCTCTGTGCACTACCAAGACACCAGTTTTTTCCTCCTCTCTTCTTGGCCCCTTTTTGTCCAGCTTTATCTTTCCTTTGGCTCTGAACTCAGACTCATTGACTTTTCTTTCTAAACACTTTCCTTGGAATCCACAGTCTTGAGAAGGCTTTAGATACTGAGGACCCATGAATATTTATCTCTATCAGAGCTTGCTCTGATGAGGTTTGTTTAGCTGTCTGACCACTCCTCAGTCATGCACTCTTTTGCTTTGTTGTTATTAACAATGATAGCGCGTGTATAGTCTCAAATTAGGGTACTCACGCTTGGCTCCCACCACCTATCTTTCCAAATCATTCCCTTTAGTGCCCCAGGCTGAACGACCTTTTGGTTACCAGGACCATACACTATTGGTTCTTCCATCATTTCACTGTCTTTCCCCCACTGTTTTAACATCTTCATTCTTTTTATTGGGCTTAAATTCACACTCAGTCTTAGTTATCACATCCTATCATAACCTGTTGATCCTCTTGCTCTCTCTCATTTCCTCAGACTCCTTTGATGAAAATAGACCCTTGTTTAAATCCAGCTCTCTTCTTCCTCTTTCCATACACCTGAACCCTACTGGAGAAAATACAAAGGTACACAAACTAACCTCTCTTGATATTCATGCCCATGAGCCTTAAGTTGGTCCTAATGCTGCCAGACATTAATGTTACACTCCATTAGTTTCTGGTCTCTTCGTTCTCCCGGGTACCTAATTTCCTCCCTCATACTCACTGTCAGCTAATGACCTTACTTCCCACTTCATTAAGAAAAATGAAGCAGTTGGAAGAGAAAGTCCATAGGTTATGGTCCCACATCCCCCAGCTACTTCTGTCTGCTCCACTGACCCCCTGGCAGCCAGTTCCCGCAGACAAACCCTCCGGCCCTGCGGGAGGGTGGTCCGGCTGCCTAGGTAATGCTCTGTGCCCTCTCCTACCCAGGCTATTGCTTCAGTGCTTCCCTTCCCGCCAGCATTTGCACTGTCTCACTCTGCACTGGGTCAGCGCAGAGTCAGCTTGGCTCGCAGTGTCCGCACAGTAAAAGCCAAAGTAGCCTACATGGCTCCACGTGTTCTGGCCACTCCACAAGCTCTTGACCTCATCTCCTGCATCTCTTCTCTTGATTACTGTACTCTAGACTCTCTAGCCTCCTTCTAGCCCTCCAACCTTGGGGCATCTTTTCTTCTCTGTCTGAGAAGCTTTTCACCCAAGTATCTCCTTGCTGACTCCCTTGCTTCCTTTAGTTTTCTGAAAGCTCATTTCTCAATGGGGCTGGTCTTGACCATGCTTACCAGAACAGCAGGGCACCTTCCCCAGCCTCAGAACTCCTCATCTTACTACCTGTTCCACTTTTTGTTTGTTGACTTACGATCCACCTTGTTATAAAGATTCCTTGCTTGTATTTATGGTGACTTGCTAAGCTCCTTAATGCAAGTTTCTTTGGTTCGCTTGCAACATCTAAAATAGTGTATCAGACCCTGCTTGGTTCTTGATATTGGGGCCTCTTTCTCTCTCTCCTTCAGCAGCCCTTGCAGTCTTGTATCTGTACGTCCCTCTGCCGTGTTCTAGGAACACCACTGACTGTGAAAGAAGTGATATAAGGAACCTCCTTTCCATCATCTTTGAGTCAAAATAATGACATTTGACTCCATTGTATCAAAGTTCTGAAAAATGGTCCTCTACCTTTTTTCTAAGACCAATCCCCACCCTGGTCTCTATTTTAGAAGTCCAGAAATAACTATGGAATAAATAAATAAAATACATTTCTGTTCCCATACTGAAGGCTGGACCTAGGCATAGCACTGCATCTAACCTCAAGGGAAACTGAAAAGTATGTCTAGGAGTAGGAGGAACACCGAGATCATGAGGGATTCTAGAATTCCCCCATTGTCTTTCTTGGTCTATTAATATTTTCATTGATATCTATGGTTTGGCTTTAATTTCCTGTCTGATTTACTCAGGTGGCTGGGATGGAGCATATGGAACCAGAGAGATAATTTTAACCTACACCTTTATGGTCAGATTCTTTTTCTCTACTTCCCATACATCTGTTGACTCCTCTAGACATCATTATTTTAATGGCTAAAGGATCATGAATTGTAAAACAGTATTTCCTATGCCTGCTACTTCTTCCAGGGACAGGGGCTACTTTAATGTGGGAGGAGATTAAATCATATCTAAGTGTATTAGTCATAATACTGAAAAGAGAGAATAAAAGTCATATTAGACGAGAATATTTTATTTGCAGGTGACAGATGGCTGACTCACTTGTTTTTCTTAAGTATTAATTTGCTCAACTCTCTGAGAAGTTCATGAGTGACAGCTAACTTCAGGACTAGGTGGATACACTACTTTAAGTAATGTTTATCATCTCTCTTCTCTGTATGACTGGATGGGTCCAATGAGCTTAATTCTCAGGTAATTCTTCTTCACAAGTAAACAACATGGCTGCTGGTAGCATGCCCCAAATAATTACGTTTCTCAAGAACTCTGGTAAGATATCAGGAAATACTGATTAGTCTGTGTTATGGTTTGGATTTACAGTCTCCCAAAAGTTTCACATATTCAAAGGTAGGGCTTTTGGAAGGTGATTGGATCATGAGGGTGCTAGTTTCATCAGTGGATTAATCTATTGATGCATTCATAATTTGGTGGCATTATGGGGAAACAATGGACATTTAGGAGGTAAGGTCATGGAGTGTGCTCTTGGAGACCCTACCTTATCCTTAGCCTCTCTTGACCATTCCTGGTTGCCAAGAAGTGAGCAGGTAAGCAGTTTTCTTCTGCCATGTCTATTTGCCATGATGTTTCTGTCTCAGTGACGGCCTAGAAACAAAGAGATAACTGACCAGGGAGAAACCTCTAAAACCAGGAGCCAAAGCCAATCTTTCCTCTTCTAAATTAATTTTCTCAGGTATTTTATCACAGAAAACAGAGAGCTGACTGATTCATGCTCTCACCTCTGAACTCAGCTCCAGGCCAGAAGTGTAGAGGATTCCACCCACAAGGCTCAGGTCAGCACAAAGGCCCTGTTGTGTGTTTCCAGTTATGTCAGCTCACTTGGACTGCACAGACTGAGCCACATTATTATACAAAAGGAATGGATAAAAAGAAAGGAAAAAAATTTAAAATGTCTACAATAGAAGCCACTTAAAAAACACAAGTATCCAACTGTGTGAAATGAAGAGTTTTTGCCATTCTTATTCTACAAATATGTTCAATATATGTCATTTCTATCCTATACTCAAAGTTTCTCAGCCACCTGTGACCTGCTCTTATGCTCCAGTGGTTGAATCTGAGTCAGTTGTGTTCAACTCCCTGCTAACCCCAGATGTCAGTCTGGTAGGTGACAGCAAGTCCACATCCTGACTTGTCTCCATTTACCATGTCCCATTGCTGACTGCTGGGTCAGCTTCAGCTGTGTCCTGAGCATGGCCAGAATCAGACTTGACACCTCTGTTTATGATGTAAAGTTTAGCACAATTTTTAGACATATTAACACTTCAAAATAGTGTTTCATCTGGTAAAAGGATGTGTGAAGATTGTCGTTATTTTTTTGTTCTTCAGAAAAGTTGTTTCTTTTACTTAAAGTAAATGTTCCGTTTAAAAATATTCATAGTTTGCAAAAAATTCTGATGATAAATATACATTCATAAAAAATCAAGAAAGAATATGCAAAAGAAGGAAAGAAATACCTGTATAGTTCTTATCCCGATAGGAATAATAGTCAAAATTGTTCTAGTTTTTTGGCAAGATTTTTTTAGATGTATGGTTGTGTCGATACAAATGTATAATTAATTACAAAATTGAAACCATATTTAAACTCATTCATTTACTTAACATGATATGCAATATTTCTTATATAATTAGACTTCTAAGGAATGATTTTAAATGTGCACAGTACACATATTATACATAAGTCTTACTAAATGTATTTAATTCTCTTCTTGGTTATTTAAATTCCTTTCAATTTATAATATAAATATTACTGTAATAATTATCTTTATTTTTTTAACTCTTTGAGTATGATTTTAGACAAATTCCTGGTCATTGACTTCTGAATTATTTTGGAAGTTTTACACATATTTAAGAAAAATGGTACCGCTTTATATTGCACCAAGAATATGTGAGCATATACATTCCCATATACCTTCTTCAACACTGAGACATAACATATAAAAATTGCTAACTCAAAGGGGGTACTACCTGGCTTATGTTTTAATTTATAAATTTTGAATATTGGTGAGTTTGTCAATTTTTAAAAATATATTAGCCATTTGTGTTTATTTGGTTAAATTTTTACTCAGAGTCTTTGCCTTATAGGCTTTGTGTGTTTATTTGTTTATGATGTGTTTGTCTTTTCTAATTTGAACATCATCTTTGGTGACAGGCCTCTTGAGAGAAAAGAATTGCCCTAGGAGACAGAACCACTACTAGGTTCTGAAGTTTCCTTACCAATATGGTGATAATATTTGGTAGATCCATAAGTAAGGAAAAGTGGTCAAATATTAACCATTCCACACAGTTCAGTCTCTCTAGCAGCAATTTAAGAGACTCAAATGTGTTGAATGTATAACATGTCGGGATCAAAAAAAAGAACTGGTTAGTTCATCCATAGCAATATTCTCCAGGACACTTTACGCCCAGCATTTCACTTATTTCTCACCACTGCCCTGTATATATTCTTTTCCCCATATAGTAGAGGAGAGAAACAAAGCTCTGCCTGTTTAAGGCCTTGGCTCAATACCGAGTAGAGGGAATGAATGTCAGCCTGGGCTGTCGGAGTTCTGGCTCATGACCTTTCCATTTTGTGATCTTGCTTCCCTCCAAGTCCTTTAAAAGGTCAGTGAGTGGTGTGGGGGCTCTAGCTCAGTGGTACAGTGCTTGCCTAGTATGTGCAAGGCCTTGGGTTCCATCCCCAGCACTGCAATCAACTGACACAAATAAAGAGAGAAATAAAAATTAGGAGGTAGGTAAACTGCCTTCTGCCTGGGCCTATGTACTTTGGTGGTGATATGTGATGGACACTAGACAAAGCTATGTAGGCATAACCCGGATCAGTATGGTAACCACCCAAGGCTCATTAACAACATAAAGAGCATTCCTGAGTTGCGATTCTTTTCTTTGGAAAAGACTGTGTTGCAGAAGAAAGCAGTTTTGAGCTCTTGGGAGTGTGGTTCATGGGGCTAAAGGCTATAATGACTTGGAATCATAACCGTCTTAGGTAACTGCTTAGGTCATTCTCATTTATAGTTACCTAGGTTATGACAAGACAGATTCCCAACCCTTAGAATGTGACTGGGGAATGATACTTTTAACATTCTGAAATTTCCAAAGAGGTATCATGTGTCTCACGGACCCTAACCTCTCCACCTCTCCATTCTAGGCATGTGAGAATAAACTAAAACCCTGGAAGAATAATATTTCTAGAAATATGAAGAAAAACTTAATTTCTTTCATTTTATATCCAGATGTTTTCCAGCAGGAAGGAAAATCTCTGTAGAATACAAGGTTCCTAAACAAATAAAACTTCCAAAGAATTCCCCTTTTAGCAGATTGCATTGTCTTACTTGCAAACTAGCTGGTAAATAAAAGATGCTTTGAAGATTGCATAGTAATTCAAAATATTTCCCAGGGATAAGGATACACATTTATAATCTATCAACAAGTATTTTTTCTTGTTCAACTCCTGTGTTTAGGTAATCTTTAATGTAGGATTTTTAGTAATCAATGGATCAGATAGCATTTATGAATAAGACTTTAGACCAGGCATTGTGGAGAGGCCAAAATGAGAGTCTTTGTCAAGGAATAACGGTGGTTGATTGTGTCAACTCGTCTCACTTTGACAGCATATGTACTAAAAAATTGACATTTGAGAAGTTTGGAAATTTACCGAAATTGGCTCGGCAATTCTGTCCCCCAGGGTGTGGCAGACCCCCCCCCACCCACAGCTCATTGCCTAGATGGCAGAAAGCGGGAATCAGGAAGGATGGAGCTGTTTCCACTCAGAGGAGCTCCAGGGTCCCCGTGCAGACTCTGGCTGCTGGCATGGATCCTTCCTTCACCTTTCTGTCACAGACGCATCAGCCTCCTATAGACTCGCATGGGACACTGCAGGGAGCTCCAGACCTTGGGCTGAAGCCTTTGGTCTCCAGTGTTCAGACAGACCCTCTGCACACTTCCTCATCTAACCCTATGGCTGACCATCATCAGCCAATCTTGTGATTCCTTCTACATTTATGTACCTTGTGTTACATCTGTTTCTCTAATAAAACTCTGACTGATACATTGACCTGTGTAGCCTTGAAAATTAGGAAAAGACTGAACTCAAAGACAATAAACTTGTCATAAAGTTTAGATCATGATATAGTCTCTAAAAAGAGCAACAAAAATGTTCTGTGGGGAGAGGGGAGAGGTTATTTCTCCCTGGGAGACCAGGGCAGACTCTGGGAGGAGGCTTTGGGCAGGCTGAGTCAGGAGAAGTGCTCCAGGGAAAGGAGAGAGCAGAGGCAAAGTCACAGCGCCACTGTGGTGGGGCAGAGGAGGGGATCTCGCTGGGCTGGTAGTGGAGGTGAAAATGCCAGCTCAGGCCACGATCTGACTCCGGGAATGTGAGCCTTGTTGGTACTGCCACCCACCTTGCTCTGGGGTGCACTTGTAGTTCCATTCTTAAGGGCTAGAGGATTTGAATGACTATAAATAAGCAAATGGAAGTCAAACAAGTTTAAGCTAGTGGTGGTACCTTCTACCATTTAATTCCCTCTCAGGATAAATTGTGTATTTATCTCCAGTACAAAAGAAGTCTTCTCTTCAGACTAGTAGTTGCTTACCTTTAAAAAAATCGGCTAGACAAGAAGAATCCCTGATATGTATTCATTTTTATCTGAAATGTTTTCATTTTCTTTAAACATAAATAAATGTAATTCTATGCACCAGCTTTGCTGTATTATTATCATCATCCTTTCATTTTAAGAATTATCTTTTGATTAAGGGCTCAAAGATCATTATTATTATTATCATCATTTAATTCTAAGGCTTCTTTTTTGATGAAGGGCCCAAAGATCGGAGTTCCTCAGTCATCTTGCATAAACCACACCCATGACCCAATACCTAGGCTTTCCAGTTTAGATTATTTTCTTTCTTTCTTTTTTCTTTCTTTCTTTTTTCTTTCTTTCTTTTTTCTTTCTTTCTTTCTTTCTTTCTTTCTTTCTTTCTTTCTTTCTTTCTTCTTTCTTTCTTTCTTTCGTACATGTTTGCAGTATTTGCAGTGTACAGTCATCTTAGGGAGTGGGTACCTAATAACCTCTACGAATGTAAACATTATATGTCATAAACATGATCTAAGATTAATAATATCAGTGTTGGTTCTCTTAAGCCAAGAGACAAACTTAGAGGCACCTGTGAAGCAATCTAAAGGCAGAATCATTTCAGCGTTTTACTATTTTGCCCAGTTCTTTAAAGTCATCTTGCCAACACCCCATTAGCCAACAACTCTTTTTAGCAACTGCCTTTACCAATTCTTTCCAAATCATTCTACTTAGTTTTCATAGAAACAGCACTTTTTTCCTGAACTCATATTTCATCAAGTTACCTAATGCTGACCAAAATTATGTGATTATTACAACAAGGAAATTTGGAATAAGGAATCTGAAAATGACACAATCAATTTTTTTTAAATGGGGTACTACATTACAGCGCCATCCCACAGAGGTACATCCCCAGCCCTTTTTAATTACGAGACAGAGCTAAATTACTAAGCTGCCCAGGTAAGACTCGAAAGTATGGTCCTCCTGCCTCAGCCTCCCAGAGTGCGCCACGGCAACTGGCTGGATTCTTGGCAAGAACGTATTTCAGACTGTGGGAGCAGAAGTGCAGGTTCGCCAGAGTAGCCTCCTCTTCGAAACTGCAGGGCATGCAGGGCCCTGGTGCCATGTCATCCAGAGCCTCCAGGGACCCCGTGGGAACGGGGCAGCCAGTCAGTGGCAAGCTCAGAGAGCGCCCAGGGCTGCTCTGGCAGCACCTCTTCCGCAGCGCGCAGGAACCTTGGGAGACCTGAGGCGAGCCGTGCAAACTGGACTCAGAGCTGGTCAGCCCTGGGGACGTGGAGGGTGCCTTCCCTTAGAGATGCCAAGGCGACGCTGGTGCGCCTCCCCAGGTCCCTGGGGGTGGCCCGCACTGCGCGCTCCAGAATGTGTAATTGTTTGAGCGTAAATCAGTCCGAAGTGGGGCTGAAGGCTCTGGGGGACCATGGAGTAGCGTTTGGCATGTTGCTAATACGTATGAAATAGCTCCCAATAAAAATGGACAAGGCTTTCTGCTACACTAGGCAGATCGCTTGACTCTCTGGGAATTGACTACTTGGAGGAAAAAAATGAGGGCTTCCAAGACTCTGGCTGGTGTCCTAGCAAAATTCCTTTTCTCCTGTTGAAGTGACTCGTTCGCTCCAGGAAGGATGGGAGGGCGGGGCCCCCCGAGCGACTCAGGCCCATGGCCCGTGCCCCCACCCTGCACAGAGCAGGCAGTGACCTCCAGTGGGAGGCAGACCTGAGTAGGACCTGGAGCCCGAGTTTCTCTCCTTTCTTGTTCTTCCCTGGGCTCACAACCTAAGGAAAAGCCTTTGAAACCGGAAGTCCTCTCCTCTGCCTTTCCCTCCTTTGTTTCCTTCTCTTCCTCCCCTGCTACCTCTTTATCTCTCTTCCCCTTTTTCTTCCCCTTCTTATTCCTCTCCTTCTCTTCCTTCTTCTTTTTTCTTCTTTTTCATCTTTTCCTCCTCCTCTGCCTCTTTCTCCTCCTTTTTTCTTCTGTAAAACAAGGGTAAACTGAACCCATGTGTTGGTGTCAAAAGCCAAGTGTCAAGTGCCAGTGGGCCGTGGCCATTATCAGGTCCTGCGCTTTCCTAAAGCACAGAGCACTCAGTTCATTCAGGAGCAAGAACCTCACGGCTGCCCTGATCTTCACGCTCTTTGACTGGAGCAGGACTGAGGATGGGTTGCTGGATACCTGCCATCTTGCTGGTGTACCGGCCAGGGATAATTAGGTACTCTGTTCTTTAAAATGTTTCCACTCCCTGAGATGACCCTGGGGACCAGAAAACCATTGCTTCAGGAATACAGGGAGTCAGGGAGTTGAGGTAAGAGGTTTCCCCTTCCCTTCTGCCCATGCTGAGGGTTTGAAACATTCTTTCCACTCAGTACCCTCAATGTTCAATGAACAGCCACTGCCCTAGTCTTCCCAAAACACCTGCCAGTAAGCAGATGTCTAGCACTGACTACCGTGAAGCAGGCCTGGCATTTCTGCAAACTGGGCTAACGGGAAGTTGGGTGGCATAGAGGCAAATCAGAGACCCAGGTTTAGGGTCCTTGGAGGCACAGCTGCCACTGAGAACCCCAGACTTGGTGAACCCCTAGAAATTTCCCGTGGAGCCTGTTACGGCAGAGCATCAAACAAGTTAATGGCTCAGTCAGCTGTGAAATCTCCACTACAGTGCGCAGAATGCCACCACCATTAGAACCAGAGAAGAGAAAGCAAAGCACTGGCAAATAAAGAAATGATTTCTTTCCGGTGAATGGGTGGTGTTTAATCTGATAGCGAACAAATGACCCTGCAGTTCTTCTTGGTCAGTAGTGGCTCAAGCCCAGCTAGAGGTTTAGCATGTGTTTCTGGAAGGTGTATAAAGGAAGGCTTTCTTCAGAGCCACCTTGAAGACCTAAGAACTGGAGAGCCAGGCCAGAGGTGGCACTTCAAGGGCTGGCATGATAGCGAAAGCCTGAGGCAGCAGGGACCAGGTGGCACTGCCATCTGGCTTCAGTTTCATGGTCCTCGGAAAATAAACTGGTGTTCTGAAGGCCAGGCAAGAAGGATCACAGTGCCAGGGAACAGAGTAAATGAGAACTTGTCTCTAAGCCACAGATGCTGGAATTTCCCATAATTAACATTCCAGCCAAACATTCAAAAGGCTGGGCCTTTGGTAGGCTTGTAAATTAAAACAGGATCAAGTATTTAGAGACTAGTTATGAGGGTAATGGACTGGGAGAGCACTGGATTTGTTATTTGTGAGATGTGACTCAGTTTTTTGCATCTGTAAAATGGCAATAGATACCAATATTTAAAATTTAGTAGTCCTGATAGAGATTATAATGGATAATCTAGTGGAATGTTTTGCTTTTAGAGAAAAGGATCTTGAAGCTAGAATAAAAAGCTTGTCAAACTAGTAATTTTATCATTAATAGAGTATTGACTGTGGAGTATCTTAAGTATATATATTTAAGCCTCACAAATTCCTTCTGAGTAGTTATTGTTATCCTTTCTTTTTAGATAAAAAAAATCTGAGGCTTAAAGATGGTGGGCATCTTCTCAAGATCATATAGCTAATAATGGGCATAACCAAGGCTTCAGATCAAATTTGGTGAACGCTAGATTTCAAGATAGATTTCAACAAGTGACTCATAGCAGCCCATGGAAGTCTTAATTTTCCTACCTCTGGTGTCTAGAGAGAATCATAAGGTGAATGTAAAAGAGATACTTTTTAAAAAAATGATCCATGTTCCATTGTCTAGCAATTATAGTAATAATAATATTGATAATAATGATAATAATGTAATAGAACCATTTGCTTAGATTGAAGAGATTGACCTGGCTGCAGCTCACACTAGTTGTGTCCTTGTCTCCTCAGAATTAGAAGGGGCTGCCCTCTCTCAAGGCTCTGCTTTCTTCCTTTGGTTGATTATATTGGAAGTCATGTTGAAGATAGGGGCAGCTTTAAGTTTTGTGAGTTAATGATATCCACTGGCATTGAAAGGTATAAAATAAAATTACTTCAAGTAGAAGCTCTTTTCCAAATGATTTCATGTCTAAGATCTAAATTATTTATTCGAGAAATTAATCAGTTTGGATTTTAAAAGTTACGGAGGGTAATTTTTTTCCTTCTTCTGCCTCTAATGGATAATTTGAGGGAATAGGCTTTTGTGTTATTAAGCTAAAACATGAGTTTGCAAAGTTGCCATCTGAACTTTTGGCTGGGGGCCCTCTTACAAAAAAAATTCTCTGATGGCTATTGTATCCCTGGGTACTGGAGGGCAGGAGCTACCTATTGGCAATTCTCTTCAGCTATTATTTAGTGCAAAGCCTTGCACAACTGAGTACCACACACTTGCCTGTTAAAGGATATATAGAAGACTGTGGGAAAAATTGAAAATCCAGCTGATGAGTAAGCCCCTCTCTTAACTATCTCTCTTTCCTTGGCTTTCTTTCTCTAACTGCCTTCCTGAATCTGGCTCTGAGCTGGTGGTCATCCCTGTAGGACACTTTTGCAACTTGAGAAAGTGATCGATGCCTTAGCTGACTTCTGTGTGCCATATACATTGTAGCAATGCTCATCTGAACGCAGTGTCCTGCTTCCGGAAGGAGGCCCACAAATCATGCCAAACCACTCAGCTTTTCCTCTTGCGTGGTAATGCCCTGTGTCTTGCATGAAATTGCCCCATATGTGCGTCTCTGTCCACTGCCATGGTTCCCAAGTCCACAAACAACCTCTGGTTTGCTTATTTACTGACATAATTTGTCTACTCATTATTAGTACTTTAAGCAAATTGTTCTTTTGCTATATATTGCCAAGGATATCCTCTTTTTTTTTTTCACTTTATTTCTTTACCTCAGAGATCATATGTTAGGGTTAACCATAGCTGTAATTTATTAAGTGTTTTAAATGTGTCAGGATCTATACTTGGAACTTTATTATTACTTTTAATAATTATCATCAAGATAGGAGGACATTCCTGAAGAGGCAATTTTAATTAATTAATTAATTAATTACTTAATTTTGCAGCTTCCCCAGTGCTGTGCAGCCAGCTATATCATCATCAAATACCCCACAGTCACTCCAGGAGACATTTGTTTTGGCGGTGCAGGCTTCAGTCATGGGCCCATCCCAGATGACTTCGCCCCACAGCCTCGCTACATGATTCTGCGTCTCTGAAGCATTCTCCTTTAGGTCTGCAAGGAGCACCTCATCTATCTACAAATAAACACAGAGCCTGACATGGCATGTGTGAATCATGTTTTGTTTTGCTTTGTTTCTGTATAAGCAACCTCCTCACACCCTTAGTGGGTTTACTCTATCCACTGTTTCCCTCTAATAAGGCTTCTTTTGGCTAGTACATTTTGCTTATTTGTGATTCCTTTCTCCAGTAGAGTAGGCTGAGCTGGTACATAAAGAGATGGTAACACTGGTGCTGACAGTGACCAGGAGCTGAGGCTAGTGATGCTGAGGGCAACTAGGAGACAGCAAGCAGTGTCTCCAGTCATTACATTGTTCCCAGAAGCTGCTGGTTTTGGTGATGGTAACTTCTGGCATTCAGAGCTCAGCACTGTTAACACTTAAAGGAGTTACATTTTGCCTATTCATGACTTCCATCTAAATTGAGCAAAATAACCCTCAGCTGATTCATGCCTTCATCACTGTACACTTACTGTGTGTTAAGCCCTGTGTTAAATGCTTTATAAGCTTCAACTAATCCTTATAATGATTGTAAGGAAAATGTAATAATATTTTATTGGAGATTGAGGATCAATGAAATTAATTAATTTGCCCAAAGTTACCCAAGTAAAAAGTGACAGACTTTTGAACCAGATAGGCCAACTTCCACCTCCATTTTTTAAACCACTTTAATATATTATCTTGCCTTTAAATCTGTGATCTTCCATGTTCTTTGCAACCATCCTGCAAAGTCAATATATTACTATGCTTACTTAACATATTTGATCTTAGGTTTGTCTGTCTCCAAAGTCCATTTTCCTTCCATTTTCTGAATAGATTTGAGGAAGATGGACTCTGAGTTCTCCACTATCATCTGCCCAGTTGTTTCTTTCACAGGTGCAGAGAGGTGGCAAAAATATCTACAGAACAATGGATATCCTTAACAAATCCATTGGTTTACTCCATTGGCTTGTCAATGTCTTTAGCATCTGTTACTCAGACTTTATTTTCATGGCCAAATTTGTACAAAAGATCAAATCAGGGCCACTGTGATTGAATTAAGGGTATAAGACCAGTGCTCATCTTGTGAGCTCTGCTTTACCTTATACAAGCCATGGCCTCTGTAGCTCCTTTCTCAAACTCTGAAGGACATTGGAAAGCACAGCTAAAATAGCAATCTCATAAGAGGTCAGGAACGCCTGGAAACCATCACCAAATAGATAGTTATTTATTCTATTTTTGTATTTATCATGTATAGCTTTATTTCAAGACATCAATGCTTTAGAAATCAAAGAAATATTCTCCTATGCCATCCAAAAATACATTTCTAAGCCCATCTTCCTATAAATACCATTACAAGAAACATATTGGTCAGGTCAAATAAAAAACCACCCTACTAGTGCTAATTAGCCTTGGAGAACAAAAGTAAACATGATGTGGTAACTGATATTCTCAGTTCTGATATTACTGTTCTTCTTAGTTATCTGAATGTCTTAAACTCAGGTAGGTAGGGCCTCTATAAAACCAAAGTTTGTCTTGGATCTCACCTCCCACAAGAATCTCAATATCCAAGCCATAGACAATCACAAAGGAAGGTCACATTATGATTTCAACAAAAGACCTAGAACTAGCTATAGCTCACTTTACTCCTACAGACCACTCAGGACACGCTGGTCCTGGACTTCAGCTGCTAGTTTCCTTTGTATGAAACCAAATTAGAGCATACATAATTCATGGCAAAATATAGAGTACCATGAAGCCATATGTAAAGCTTTCTGGATGTATCTATTATCCTTACCATTTTATTATTAGACTAACTTTTAAAATTCTGGCATTTATATTATATGGAAGGAAAATATGCTTTCTCTAGAGCTTGGAAAGTGAGAAAGATGATACACATGTGTTTCAGGTTATGAGTATGTTGGGACTGTGACAAAGAATAGTATGTATTCACCAACCCATGCCTTTGTAAATTTGTAGTTATATCACTGAGTTCTGGCCAATCAAGGTTGGGAGAAGTGATGTATACCATTTCTACTGACCCATGAAATGTCCTATATTTTATGACTGAATGAAAGGATTCTGAAGCCTTAGAAGAGGTTGAAGCCAGAAGATAGAAGTTCAAGTTTGCCAATGACTATGTAAATACCTTTTCTGTCATCCTGCATTGGATATGAAATATCAATAATATAATTTTCTTGCACTAGATGACTGAGCTTCAAGGAATGCTTGTTATAGGAGAGTTAGTCTACCTTAAGTCAGAGGTATAATGAATAAAATCATTAAGTATGAGAATGAGACAATTCTGGGTTTTCTGCAAACTTTTCCACTTGCCAGATATGTAACCTTGCAGAAGTTACTTAAAATCTCAGTTTCAACTTCATTTGTAAAATGGGAATATAATAACACTTTTAGGGTTGAGGGAGAACTCCGTGGAAACATATGTGTATAGTGAGATTACAAATTTACCCACACAATCCAATTGTGCAAAGAAAATGTAGTTCTTTTATTTCTGTATATCTTGAAGTTTTCTTCAAGATCCTACAGCCCTGGGGTAGCAGAGAAATAAACGTGAACTTCAAATGAACCAATTAACAATATGTTAGTCTCCTTAAATTGTCCTTTGCAGGTAAGTATTCAGGCTTTCAGAATCCTTCCCCTCAAGATGTCCATGAGTGAGTTCATTCTGTTCCCATAGCAGCAGAGAAAGACCTTAGAGGTGTCTGAGTAGGTTTTTGGCTGTCCTCTGGCTTTTCTGGACAAATCCTTTCCCTGTATTGTTAGTACGAAGTCTGGTGGCATTTGCTGTGGAAACTTGAGATCTCCTCTCTCTTCCCCTGGCAGGAGCCTGGGAAGCCTCTCTTTTAGCCTAGCAGGAGCTGTGCTGCATTCTGAGGTCTGGTTATGCTTATCACTTACTTGCTTCCTAGCTTTGGCTGCTTTTGGCCACAGAACCACTGTGCTCCTCAACGGTGACCCCTGTGGTAATCTGTCCACAAGTCAGTTACTTTCCAATTCCTTCTACAGAGCATCCATCTGGAGTTTCTAAGTACTTCCTGTACAACAAAGGAGATTCCTCAAGCCAAGCTCTCCAGCCTGTCCATGCCTTGGCTCTGAAGTAGCTACCACATGTTTCTCTTGAGGGTGGTGGCAGTCCCCTGCAAGATGGATTCCCTCACGGATTCGGACAAACACTTCTTTGCCTTTGGTATTTGTGGAAGAAAGACTCTAAGCTGATCCCTATCACCTTAACCACATCCTGGCATTCATACCCTTCTATAATCTCACTTTGAATTTGGGTGAGACCCATAATTGTTCTAACCAATAGAATATGATAAATTCTCCTATGATTATGTTATATAATATTTCATTTGCTGGCAGACTTGCAATTGCTTTGTTGTCTTGGAGTCTGGCCTTGTTGGGAAAACCAATATGGCAAGGAGCTGCAAGTGACCTTTAGGAGCTAAGTAATCTCCAGAAGCTGTGGGTGACCTCTAAGATCCATAGGCAGCCAATGGAAATTGGTCAGTAAAAAACCAAGACCCTCAGTTTTATAAGCTCAAAGAAATGAAAACTGCCAACAATGCGATTAAAATTGGGAATGGATTCTTCTCCAGGGGACTCTCCAGACAAGAATGCAGTCCAGCTGCCATGTTGAGTCCAGCCCGGTGCAATCCAAAGCAGAGGATCCAGATAATTCCAGCCCTCCAAAATAGTAAGATAATAAATATGCGTTACTGTAAGCTGCTAAGATTGTGGTCTGTTGCTATGTTGCAATGACCTTTCAGTAAGAGAAGGCATATATGGTCATTGTTTCACCCTCCCCTTGCCCTTTATACTTCCCACAGTCCACAGGGGACCTAGAAAGATGCAATGTTCATTTTCCTCTTCCCATCTCCCCATCAAACATACATCATAATGCTGGCTGAAGTAGCACTTACCCTCTCCACTTCCTTGGGCTTCAAGATTTGAAATGGTTATAAAACATAATTTAGAGGAAGAAGTAAGAAACACATACAGAATTAATGTTGTAAAAATATTATTTACATTATAAAACTCATTATATTTAGTTTTTTCCCCTTTAGATTTAGTTAGTCTGAGCCTCACGGTTTTCCCAGATCAGGAAGTTATTTATATAGAACTTTATATAATGTTCTTTAACTTTAATTTTTCTTCTGGTTTTTCTCTATCTCAGAATTTTCCTGGCACAAGGAAGGCTATTGGGTTGGGTGGCTCACTTACTTAAATAAATTTATAATGCTTGATACAATTGCTTAGAGTTTGGTTTCCCATGATGATGTATCTGTCAAAAGGATGATTAAAATAAGTGACTTGTCAGGGTCAGGTCCATGAAATATGATCACAGATTATTAGATCAGGAGATCTATAAAATCCAAGATGGCCATTTTATAGAAAAGGAAACTGAAGCCCAAGAAGATGAAATGACTGACAACAAGTCACTCTGCTTCAGATTAAAAAACCTTGAATATTCAAAATTTGCAATTCATGTATTATCTTAAGCTTATCATGTACAAAATGCAAAGTCAATTCTTCATTATGCAAGTTTTGCCAGAGTGGACTTCTTTTTAGTTCTACTTTCTTGAAACATCTTTCCTTCGCAAGAATTAAGTTTTTATCTTTCTTTGCTGTTAAAAGAAACATCTTCTCAGGTAAAGTCAAAGAATAGGTAGTTTGCTCCGCCTGAAATGGTAATAACATCTGCAGAACTATGCCCCTTGCACCCTGGCAAAGGAAGAGTGGGGATTTACCAACACTGGGTTCCGGCTGGGCTGTCCAGGTCTCAACAATACCTTGTCAGGAAACAGAATTTTTAACCATGCTTTTATGTATCATCTCTTCTTCCTTTTTCTATCTGTCCTTTTTTGGTCATAAGAAAAGGAGCTAGATTTCTCCTTTCTGCCTTTCTAGTCTTGGGTTTCAAAGTACTGAAAGTGTGAATACAGCTTTGTGAAAATGAATAAAAATTAAAATAGTTCTTTTATTATTTGTATTTATTATTTTCAAAGATTTCTTTTAGCCCTAGAATTAGAAAATGATTTGGGTAATAGAAAATAACTTTTCAAAGCATGATGTTATTTTCTTCCTAGTTTTCTTAAGCGAGATCCCTACTGTTAAGTAGGTTGACATACTGTTACTCTTTGCTTTGCTTTATATTTTCCCAATTCTAACAATACTCAGTTCAGTCATGATGCTATAATTCAGTTTCATGGGAGATGGTATAGTGTGATGGAGAAGGACTTTGGTTACAAAGTCCAGAAGAGCTGGGAATTTAGCTCAATGGCATAAGCGCCTGCCTTGCAAGTGCGCGGTTATGAGTTCGATCCCTGGTACTGATAAAAAAAAAAAAAAGAGTTTATTCAAAGTCCAGAAGATTTGAGTTCAGGTTCTGAGATTTGGGGCAGGTTGTTTAACTTCTCTGAGTCTTAGTTTTCATGTGTGCAAATCAGGGAGACTCTCACATGAACTAAGAATGCAACACCTCTAGCATCAGGCCTGCTCCTATCATGTGTGGGGATGCTTTGTTAGAATCTCTGCATGCACTTGATTATCCACATTCCCAGCTGCTCTGGATGTTTCATTGAGCAGGTCGGCCTTGCTCACCACTGTAACCCATCACACATAAAATGTATTCACAACATATTTTTGTGAACGAATGATGAATTGATGATCAAAAACTGTTAATTAATGATAGTACTTTCCTTAGTTTGACTGACACATCAACAGATCACACAGATGGACTGAGTCCTGCCAGCAACACCTTCCACATTTAGGCTGTGCCCTAACAAATGAGGGTCCAAGGCTTCCTACCTTGGCCTTATTTAATCCAAGTTTTGAAATACACAAAAGTACTTCTTCATAATCCAGTATTAATTGGAGCTTATAGAAAATTCCTACAGCTTGAAATTTATAAAACAATATCTGTAGAAGAGTTGGAAAGGGTGAATGTTAAAATAACCTTGTTAGAAAAAAAAGAACATTCCTTATAATTTACTTCTCAAAACTCAAAACCCCAATGTGGACCCCCACGAGTTCAATAATTTCTAAGGAAACTGAGGCTTGTAACGTTCCTGTTTCACTATGGATTAGTTCCTTCTCCTAGGAAGCTCTAACAGCAGTTGAATTGGAAATAAAAATAGAGGAGAGAAAGTGGGAGAAAATAAAAAAAGGAACATAATATGGAGACAAGACAGATCCCTGGGAGATTGAGTTTTGTAAACAAGCTGTTTCTCAGTGGTGATTAGATTCTTCTTTGTCTCTTCGGGGCCAACCACACAGCTTGGACAAGTAAGTTGCTCACCCCACCTTCTTGGGTGAAAGGTAACTGTGAGGTTAAGTGGTGCAGAAGGAAAAGGAGATTGAGAGCCAGCAGCTGAACAGAGGAGGCTAAAATGGACAGCTGTCCATTGCCTGTGCCAAAGAACAGAATGAGGAAAACAAGTACTTGGAAGGAAAGGGGTTAGGGGAGAAGACAAAACACTGGAGTGAGAAGCTCTTCTTCTAATTTTTAATTTTGTTTTTGGTTGCTTTATTTAAGAAAAGCAACACAGGAGAAATACCAGGAACAGAAAGTTCTAGAAGGAATCGAAGGCAAATTTGTGGTATCAGTAATCCTTTGTTCTTTTTCTCTGTGACAGCATTAGAATTGCAGACGGATTCTCCATTGATTCTTCTTTGTGTCTGTGTTTGTTTTTCCCACTAGACCAAAAGCAACTGAGGACAATCTGTTTTCTTTCTCTTTGTTTTCACCTTGGACCTAGCTGGATGCTAGTTCATTTGATGGCTAATGAGTTGAATTGGCAAGAATAGTTTATACCTACCAGGGATGTATCTGTATAAAGAGCCTCCGTATCTCCAGGGCAGTGAGACACTTGATTCTTTCTCCCCTCTCTCTCCATTTGGGATATATACAACAAGGAACAGAGCACTAAAGTAAATGGGAACTTTTTTTTTTTACTTGCACACACCATGTTTCTAGAAATTATTGGGAGTATTTTGTAAAAATTAATATTCATCTATGTAAATTTTTTGATATTAAAAGGAAGGCACATGTGAATGAGACTTAGAAACACGTAGCAGGGTTTCTTTACAGTCTACTAGCTCAAATCTCACACGCGGTTACTCCACGAGTATGAGGTAATTTGATTTCTTCTAGCTTAAAGTCCTACCTATCCAAGCCTTTCAATATTAGAAATAGGTAAAATTTTGCCTAGAAATATGGTTAGAACATTTAAAAAAGTAGAATGTACAGGACATGAGCTTCAGTGGAATGTTATGGAAAGAGAAAAAATAAGGACAAAAGGTAGATAAAGAAAAGGAGCGAGAGGAATCGAGCTGTGGAGAAAAATAGCACTTACTATTATCTTTGATATGTACAACTGGTCAAGGCTCCACTTCGTCATACTGAGGTCAGAGGACATGGTTTATGACAATAAAAGTTGCAAGTTGGCCTTTCAGTGATAGGAAAACAGTATCACATAATTGTATAGAGAAACCAGTTCTGACTTTTTCTAGGTGATAGTATCCTGTTTAATAATTTGATGAAAACTATTGGAGATTTTCCCCAGAAAAATGTACAAATACCCCCAAATTTGGCACATTTTAGGGGTTCACAAATTTTTAGTTCTTCCATGAACTCTGCGCAAAGCTCCTGTTTGGCAGATAAATTCTCAGTGCTCCTCATGTCATGTCCTAGAGTTACCGTTTACCCCAGAGCAGATGAGATACAAATGCTCCCTGCCTGTGGACAGGGGTTATCTGGTGTCTGTGCTCTGCATTTTTGGTGTAAACAGTTGGTTTCCAGAAATGGGAACTGCTATTAATAGTCAATGTTTGGCTGCAGCAATATGAAACACTTTTCTCCAAATGCTCTGTGGACAACATGGGGGAAGGAAAGAAACCAAACACAAATGGTTTACACGAGTCAGTGAAGGGATATGCAGGGATTAGTGGGAAGAGAGGCATGCATCAGTGAAGATATCTCAGAGCTAGCATGTGGCAGGGTTACCGTGTAATGTCACATATCTGTTTTCAAGCTGTGTGGTGCTTCCAACCAGAGTGAATAGCTAAAAAATGGTAAACGATGGCAAACAGAACTCCTCAGCCCTTAAATCTGCAGTAGGCTGTGTGAAAATGTGTTATGCTGATGCTTTCCCCACAAGGGAGCACTCTTCTTGGTGTCTGGGTCTTGCATAACCACCTTTACTTGAATCCAGGCTGCTCCTTAGTCTGGCTTTAACCAGTAAAATGTGGCAGAAGTGGTAGTGTGCCAATTATGCTGGAACTTTAAGAAAGCCTGGCAGTGTTTATGTTTTGTTTTTGGTATCTGAGAGTTGCCAGATAGAACATGCTAGAATAGACCACATGGAGAGGCCATATGGAGACTCGGGAGATAGTTTGAGACTCCATGAAGGAGAACCAAGGAACCCAGCACCCTGCGGGATCTAAAGTTCCAGGCATAGCACCCCAGTCAGGTCACTACAGGCACCTCACATTCCATCATTTGAACCATCCTCACTGACACACAAGACATGTAAGTAAAGAAGTCATTTTGAATGTCCCTTGAGACATGAGGAGTAGAGGTGAGTGCACAGGATTGTGAAAAACCACAAAAAAATTGTTTTAAACTACTAAACTTATGTCTGGGGGGGTGGTTCTGGTTTTTGCATAGCAACAGATTACTAAAATAATGATTTTTACCTAGAAGTAGGCATTGTTATAACCACCTGAATCGGTGGTCTGAGTTTCAGGACCAAGCAATGAGTTTTTCCAGAAGTGTCTTGAGATTATTCATGGAGGCTGAAAATGACAGTGGGAAATTGTACTGGAAGCTAGAGAAAAGGTGACCCTAATTATGTTGCAGCAGTAAAAGCACTGCAGTCACATTGGGAGAAAATATATGTATCTAATGTACCTGTAGATTTTCTTGAGATTATCAGGCAGAATGTTGAAAGGCAAGGGTTTGCCTTTAATAGTGCCTAATGAGGTACAAATAGGAAAACAAAAATGAAAGAGAGAGCTGTTTAGTTGTAAAGCAGAATTAAAAGGAAACATTGCCAATTTAGGATTTGTTGAGTTTTAAAAAAGAGTATCTTGTTCCTAGTCTCTCCAGCCTTAAAAAAGACTCACAAAGTAAATTAAAACAGATATTGATTCCATGGCAGTACCAGGGAACATAGCCTTGAAAGTCAAGATCAGATCAAGGACAGGGCTGTAAGAACCTTTGTGAAAACCTCGGTGAGATTTAAGTTTGATTTCTGCAGATCCTCTGAGTTTGACAATAGGGTTTTAGAGAATCTTAGGGGCTTATTTCTTTTATGACCTTTGCGACACAAAATCATTCACAATAGTCTTAATGTCATTGTATCATAGCACTCCGACTTTTAGCTCAGAAAGGCATTTATGTGGGGGAATTTTTGTGGTGTGGGTCATTCTTAATAAACTGAATCATAACTTAACATGTAGGAAACCTACAAGAGTTTAAATGAATGATCTCTGTGTAGACTAAAGGGTACAGGCATAGTTCAAAATGAAAAGCAGTTTCCGAGGCCCTATACTCCTATGGTGAGCCACTGTTCCAAGCATAAAATATTTATAAGAAAAATAATGACTCAAACAACACAGTCAAGCTTTTAGAGGCCAGATTCAAGAACTAAGGAGATCTATTTCAGGGAACGAAACTTAAACCTAATCCAAAAACATTTCTTAACATTGGAGTTGGAGGATTTCAAAACTGCTGTGGACCAGTGACTTTTATGTACCTCCTCCACTCCTCTTCCATTCACAAATGGGAATAACTACTGCAACTATCTTGTTCCTTTCTTGCTGTAGTATGTTGGAGTGTGGGTTATAACACTTTACTTCTCAGTTCGTAGGTCCTTCCATTTGAGGAGCCATACCAGAGTTGTGGCACACAAGGGACCACATATTAGGAACACCATCTGCAGCTGTATCTCAGATTTAGACGATGAACTCAGACTGGCTTTGAACTGACGGTTTAGCCATGATAGGATGACACTTTGAGAGATCTTGAGAAGGAAGGAGCCTTTCTGCACATGAAATGAATGTAGATTTTTGTGATTAGGGTCCTAGCTCTCAAAAGTTGGCTCTTCACAATTCCTGTCTTCTCACTTTGCAAAAGCTATTCTTCATCTCAAGAGGTTATTTCTACTCCTCTTGAATCTTCACTGAACTTTTGACCAACTCTAACCAGTAGAATGTGGTGGAAGTGATATTCTGGAGCCAGCCACTTCCACTTTCCCTTTTTGGAACCCAGCTGCAGGGCTGTGATAAGCCCTTGTGATATGGAACAAGCAGATAGAGAGGAACTGAGGTCTTCCTGTGGATGGACCTATCTAAGCTCCCAGCCATGATCCACCATGTACTAGTCAGCTTTCCTATTGCTGGGACAAAATACCTAAAACCACAGAAGAGTGCTTTAATTTGGCTTGGAGTTTTGAGGTATTCAGTCCATGGTTATTTGGTTCTAAGAGAGAAGTGTCATGGTAGTAGGGAATGGAAGAGAACAATTGCTCATGTCATGGCAGCTAGGAAGCAAAGAGAGAAGGAAAGGGCCAGGGAGGGAGATATACCTTTCAAAGGCATACCCTCAGTGGTAAATCTCTTCCAACGAGGCCCAACCTCCCAATAACACAATTATCTCTGAACTCATTGGTAGATCAGGCCACTGATGAGTATAGTGCTCCCATGATTCAATCACCTTCCTCAAACTCCACTTCTCAACATGATATTCCAGATTTAAACTATAGCACAGCACCAGCTGTCAGCCGTGGGAATGAGCAAGTCATCCTGGATATTGTGGCCTAGAGAGTTCTTAGGTACCTACAACCCAAGTGTAGAAGAATCATGTACTTGATTCTAATTAACTCACACAGTTGGAGAGATAATAACTTGCTTGTTTTTAAGTCACTACTTTTTGGGATAGTTTGTCATAGTACAATATGTATATCTAGAAAGTTAGTTCAGGCCTCTCAGAGCACTGTGTTAAGAAAGATTTCTTTTGACCATGTCCAGGCTCATTGGCAAATGTGCCATGGCTGATGACCAGCCAATCTCTTTAGGAGGATAGAGGAAAGAGTAGAGTCCTATATAACACAAAACTCAAATTACAAATTACAACATACTCTATATCGGTAGAGTTTTTGGGGAAGATTTTTGTAAGAACTTTGTGATTTGGAATAAAAAATAATTTATAATCCTGGATTTGGGGTAAGGTTGAGTTTTTCTATGTTGCAAAATTTGGATTTGTTAGTTTTCAAAGAACTCTAACCCTAGAAATAGATAGATACTCAGGGAATGTTTCAGCCTAAGTGAGGCTTTAAGAACTACTAGGCTTCATTCATCCCTTTCTCTCTTTCCCTTCAGACTGCTATTGAGGGTCTCTGGAACTATTAGCATCCTTACAGATTGGTTTACATTTTCCTGAAAAGTCTAAGCCCAAGTGCAGTATAATATAGAGATACTGAATGTATTTGTTAAAACCTCCCTTTTTACTGATGCATTCATTTAAATTTATATACAGATTAATTGTGTATAGTCTTCTCTATGCTAAACATTCATCTAAGAACTGGAGCAGGGAAATTAACATGGCTCAGGTTCTAACCAGTGCACGGCCCCTCTCTTAGAGAAGCTCATGTCCTAGTGTCCAAAACTGAAAACTAAATCTTGACTTTGCAGCAGGATAAAACCAACAACAGATACACATTATAATAATAAACTAGCATTTAGTATGCACTCACCATGTGCAATGTATCTCATTTAATTGCCTTTTACAATTTTTAATTAAATTTAATTATTGTTATAATAACTGTATTGAGATATAACTCATGTACTAAGGAATTATCTCCCTTAAAATATACAATTTAGTGCTTTTAGTATACTCACAGAGTTTTGCAACAACCTCCACTAATTCCAGAATATTTTCACTTGTATCTCCCCCAAGTAGAAACACCTACCCACACATCAGTAGGCATTCTCTACTCCCCTCATCTCACTAGCCCCTAGAAACTACTATTGTATTTTTTGTCTCTATGGATTTATTTATTTGGAACACTTCATATAAATGGGATTATTCAATATATGGCCTTTTGTGACTGCCTTATTTTATTTATCTTGTTTTCAAGGTTCAACCATGTTGTGGTACAAACCAGTATTTGATGTTTTTATTGCTAAATAATATTCCATTGTATGGATATTCCATATTTTATCATTTGATGGACATTTGTGTTATTTCCATATTTGTCTGCTATAAGTAATGCTACAGTGAACATTTGTATGCAAGTTTTTGTGGATATATGCTTTCAGTTTTCATGAGTATTCACCTAAGAGTAGAGTTGCTGAATCATATGATAATTCTATGTTTAACTTTTGAGCAACTGCTAAACGATTATTGTCTGCCTTTTTATTTTTAGCCATCCTAGTGGGTGTGAAGTGATACCTCATAATTTTCATTTGCATTTCCTTAATACTAATGATGCTGAGCAAGTTTTTTCATATGCTATTGACATCTACATATATTTTTAAAGAGAAAAAAACAGGAAAAAGGTAGAAATATTACAGAATTTCAAGAAAAGATAAATAGTAAGAAATCACTAGTTGATACATTACACATTCTTCTTTTAGAAATAGTTATTCAAGTTACAGGATCAAAGCACACAAAGTGGACACTAAAGCAGTGAGAGTACAAACAGATCTGTTCAACAATCCAACAAGAACCTAGAAATATGGTCATCAATCCCACACACCTAAACATACATGCAGCTATATCTTTTATAGTAATGCTCTACGGAATATAACTGCATGTAAGTTTGAGTGTGTAAAATAGATGACCATATTGCTGAATCTTTGTTGGATCTTTGAGTAAAACTATTTGTAGTCTGACTGTTTGAATATTTACTATGTACCCTTTAACTTTGTAACTTGAACAACTACATCCAAGATGACAGTACGTAATTTATAAATTACTGATTTCTTAGTGGGGCTTTTTCTCATTCTCCTTTTTCTTTCTTTCTTTTAGAATTTGGTATTGTTGCTAGTCTTTTTTCTGTTTTTTTTCTTTTCTTTAAATAAAATTTTAAAAATGTATAATTACATATTTTTTGAGGAATGTTTATTTGAATCTTTTTCCTGTTTTTGAATTGGGTTATTGTTATTTTTCCTTTCACTGTTGAGTCATGTTCCTTGTCTATTCAGAGTACAAATCCCTTATTAGATGTATGTCTTGCACGTATTTTCTCTCATTCTGTCATTGTCTTTTCACTTTGATGATATCCTTTGTAACATAAAACTTACGATACAATCAAATTTATCTATTTTTTTGTCATTGTACTTTTGATATCATATCTAAGAAATCATTTCCCAACCAAATTTATTAAGATTTAGGCTGTTTTCCCCTAAGAATCTTATGGCTTTCTTCTTAAAATTAGAACTGTGGTCCACTTCTGATGTGTGAGATAGGTAAGGGTCCAGTCTGTTTCTTTTGTAGGTTGATAGCTGTCCCAGAACCATGTATTGAATGATCATTCTTTCCATGTTGAATTTTCTTGGCATTCTTGTCAAAACTCTATTGACCATACAAAGGTAAGTTTCTACTCCACTGACCTGTATGTCTACCCTAATGCCAGTCACTTTTCATAGGAGCTATGTGAGGAAGGTACTATTAAAGGCTTGGGGACTGGGAGCTGTGTTTTCAATGTTGCACAGTTAAAAGCTAAGGTTGAGGAGATCCAAGATGGCTGACTGAGTGGTGGCACAATAAGAGAGCTTCTCTGAAAAAAAAAGCAAAAAAAACTCAGATGCTGTTATCTGACAACATGGAGAAAGCCAGACAAAAGGAGAGGAATTCTCATGACCCAGGAAGAACTGAGGAAAAAGAAAAAAAAAAGAAAGAAGAAAAAGCAGGGACAGAGGGCTGGAACTGGGCATGCCCTGGTCACTGTACCGACACGTCTTAGAATCAGGTGTCTCACAATCGAGCTGAGATCGTGGCCCTGCCGAGACTGGAGGGGTTGGTGAACTCGAGACCCTCAGCCGGAGGAGGCACTGCGGCAGGCAGTAGAAACAGCGAGTTGAGCTGCTTTGGTGAATAACAGGAACTGGATTCCCCAGAGTGGGAGGACCGGCTAGATGACATTCTGGAGTCGGGCAGGGCCAGCTTGAATCAAAACCCTAAGCAGCACTGGTCAACAACTCCTGGTCCAAAGCAGATTGGTGGGATCTGCTTGGGCTGGACCAGGCCCCTGATAGGGTTAGTGGCATCCCCAGGGAACACACAAATTTGCTGAAACATCCACTGGTTGACTGACATAGGGGGAGGGGCCGGCTCTCAGCGTGCACCTCGCAGATCCACAGCAGACTGGGGGGCGGCACTTCCCTAGCAATTGTGCTGCAGAAAAAACTGTAAGCAATACAAAAGGCCTGGAGACCTCCACCACCCACCTGTCTGAAGGGAGCCGGAAACATAAGACAGAGAAACAGCAAAAGACCTCCAACTGTGGAACCAGGGAAAGTGAGTCCAGCAGAGATAAATGCAGAGATTGAGGGTAGCAAACCTGTAATGTCAGAGACAGCCTCATAGGAAACAAAGAAATACTTCTGTGACCTCATTGACGAATTTAAATCTGAAATTCTAACTCAGGTGAAGCAAGATAGAAAAAGATTAATAAAAGAAGTCCTGGGTAATTCTCAAGTAGACACAAATGAAAGAATAGAGGAACCCAGAGAAAGGAGAGAAGCCTTTGATGAAGAATATAAACAAAACCTAGAATACATGAAACACACAAAGAGAATATCAGGAAATTAAAAACTCCATTGAAAGCTGGCAAAACCTTTTAACAGTAACTAAAGACAAACTTTCAAAACTTGAAGATAGATTTGCAGCATATGATGGTGAAAGGAAGGATCTCTTAAAAAAATAACAAGGAACCAGGAAGCAATGATACAAAGGCTAGAAGATGACAAGAGGATTTATAACCTAAGAACAAAATGTGTGAATGAAGATGCAGTGACAAATACAAATAAAATAAAAAGTCTATTCACAGAAATAATTAAGGAAAACTTCTCAAACATAAGTAATGGAAGTGAAGTTCAGATAAATGAGGCATATAGAACTCCAGCCAGCTACAACCAAAACAGATCTACACCCAGACATATAATAATCAGGATCCCAGAAATCCATCATAAGAACAGAATATTAAAAGCAGTCAGAGAAAAGAAACAGATTACCTATAAAGGAAAACTCATCAAAATCACAGCAGACTTCTCAATGCAAACCATCAAATCAAAAAGAGCTTGGAGTGAAATCTTTAAGCCCTGAAATAAAATAACCTCCAACCCAGAATGATGTACCCTGCAAAGCTCTCTCTCAAAATTAATGTAGAGACAAGATATTTCCATGACAAAGAGGAACCGGGGGAGTTTGTGACCACCAATCCAACCCTGCAAAGAATACTGAAGGACATTCTAGAGAGAGAGAAGAAAATCACCAGGGTTCCAGGAACAATGGCAGAAAGGCTTCAAAGAAAGGGGCAGACAGTGGAATGAAGGAGAAAAGTACACAAACAACAATGACAGAAAAATAGCACAGCAGAGATAAGACAGAGAAGATTGGTTATATTGCTGTTTTATCTTGATTGATTTTATTTGAATCTGGTATGGAGAGTATCAAGTCTGAGAGTAGAAGCAACTACTCTGAAGATGACAAGATTCAATAAGATACCAATTCTTATTTGATTATTAACTGCCTTTGAAGTCCTATAATGTCTCCAATGTTTAGATTTTATTAATAGTGTAATGCAATGCTAAGTTTAATTATACTATGTTTGACAATAGAGACAATTTTATTGAAAACAAAGAGACATCATAGTAACTACCATAGATCACCTAGTATTGTGGTTTTATATGTCCTTTTCATTTCGTGTTTCTCTAGGAATTTGTATTGCTGACTTATTTTGATTTGTTTCTCCCTCTAATACAGAAAGGCTAGGTATACATGTAGAGACTCATACATGTGTAGAACTTCTAAGAAATTTATGAGAATGGATTATAATTATTGTAAAGAAAAAAAAGAGAGGAAAAAGAAGTATTCTAAAGGATATAATTGCATGTATGTTTGAGTGTGTGGGATTGATAACCATGTTGCTAAATTTTTGTTGGATGAATGAACAAAACTGATTGCAGTTTCACTGTTTGAATGTCCACTTTGTAGGCTTTACTTTTGTAACTTGAACAACTACTTCTGGGAGGAAAATATGTAATTGTCAACTAGTGATTTCTTACAGGTTACTATTTTTGATTTTTTGTTTTGTTTTGTTTTTGAGATTTTCTATTATTTCTACCCTCTTTCTGATTCAAATTTTTTTCTTTAAAGAAAAAAAAAAAGCTAAGGTTGAGAAGTTGGATTTTCTGACTCCAAAATCCTGGCTGGAAAAGTTACTATTGTCAGAGAAAGAATATAAGCTTGTAATTAGGCATGGGCTTATAATTAGGGAGAGCATGCCAGGATGGAAGAAATTTGGATTCTGGAAGGATACCACCTATAGAAATGTAAGAGTATATGAAACAAAGCCAAGACCCAGGGGACAATGGGAGTGGAAAGAAGCCAAAATACCACAATTAATGAATGACTTTGAAAGCTCAGAGGGGCCACCTAACTAACCTGTGTGGGTCAGAGAATGGTTTCAAAAAGAACTCACACCAGTTTCAAGGAAGTTCTCCAGAGGTCTGGCAGATGTGTTGGGTAGGGCAGGAGAGAGTCCAGGTACAGGAAATAACATCCATAGAGACCAACTGATGATGCTAAAGGACTAGCATGGCCAGGAAATGGTAAGAACTCAGCTGAAACTAGGCACTAGGTAGAGATTAGACTGGAAAAGTAATTTGAAGGTAGACTCCAAAAGGCCTTGATTCTATAGCCAGAGTGGGGTTTTTATTTTGTGAGCAACTAGGAACAATTGTCAGTTTTGTATAACGGAGTTAGAACCTTAGATAGCTAGGAGAGCAGAACAGTATAGACTAGAGACAAAAGGGAGGAAGGTAAGGAAAATTGACAGGGAGACATTGTGGCTGAGATGATGTGAATAGGGCTGGAAAAAAGAGAGCGGTTACCTAGGATGTAAGCTGATAGGCCTTGATAACTGACACACTATGCGAAAGAGAGAAGGAAAGGGAAAGATGGGAGGGAAAAGAAGACCAGGAAAGGGAAGGTGAAATGAAGAAAGAAAAAGAAATGGACTTTTTTGAGGGTTGAACACATGGTAGCTCTGTTAATGTATTTTTGTTTTTAGGTGAGTAAATAGATCCAGAGAGGATTAAACTCTTTCAAAGTCACAAAACTACTTGTCAGTGGCTGAGGCAAATTTCAAGCCCAGTCCTGTTAGACCCCAAAGCCCTGCTTTCTCCTCTACCTCAGGCTGTCAAAGACTAGACTCAGAGTTCTTGTACAGGTGTAATGGTTGGTTGATTGTGTCAACTCGAGAAGTTTAGAAGCCTAACTAAATTGGCTCAGCAAATGTACACATTAGTGTGGAGGACCTGCCCTAGGATGGCTTGTCACCTGGATGGTCCAAAAGGGAAATGAAGCCAGGTTTCTACCCTTTGGAGGAGCTCCAGTCTTCACCAGCAGTTTAAATGTCATCTCCCGGCTTCTGGCACAGACTCGTCAGTCTTCCATTGCAGATCAGTGGGCCTCCTGCTATGGACTTGCCGTAATTCTTACACATTTGTATATCTTGTGTTAAACCTGTTTCTCTAGTCAAACCCTGACTGATACAACAGGCAAGATAGGATTAATGCCATCTATAAAGAAAAGAAGGGGAAAAGAGCTAGTTTTACCAGGAAAACAGCAGTTCATAGGTACGTGTCGGATGAGAGAAGAGAGATGGGAGGGTGCCTCTTGTTCTTGGGCACACCCAGCAGGCTCCTGGCTTTAAGGACCAGGCTGGCTTGAAAGACAGCACTGGAGACCTTTCTTCCCCATAAGGAGTGCTCAGTGCTTGATCCCCATTTTCATGACTGTGTCTCTTACGATCAGGCACTGAACAGAACTCAGGAATTATTTTTCAAGAGTTTAGTACAGCCCTCTCCAGAGATGAGACTATGGCATAAAATAATTTCTGGTGGTCTCTTCCAGCCCAATGGCTCTGTACTTCTCTCACTTTAATATGAGACTAGTAAATAAGAACTATCTTGAAATTTTGAATTCTAGCCCAGAGTCTATCATTACACTTCCAAATTTTATTGAGAAAATATTTGAAGCCAAACAGAGACTTTCATTTTGTTGACTTTAAAGAAACCTTCATTTATATTCATTTGACAAATATTCATTTATCGTTTTCTCACATAAATAGTCCTATGGTAGGTGCTGTCATAAGTGTAGGTGAAGTACAAAATGTCTGTCCCCAGGGTGTTTGTAATCTGTTGGGGGGTGGAGGACAAGGCTACCTGTGAATGTCAACAGAGTGGGTAACTAATAACTACCAAAAGTCAGCTTTTCTGAGTTACTTTAAAGCAGTGTATGGTTAAGTCTTAGGCAGTATAGATCATGGAAGGTTAGACACACATAGACACATGCGTGTGCTCCCACAAGCACAGACGCAGAGGTGGGGTGATGTGAGAGAAGGAGTAAGCTTGACGCCCACCTGGAGATTAGTTATGATTTGTACAGCCAGAGATGAGACCAAGTCAGGAAGAAGAAGTGAGAGAAAGTCTGAGTGGAATGAGGAGGTAAAGGCATGGTAGACGTGGGTTGCTTGAGGCAAGCAGGGTCCCAACAGGGTGCATCCTTGGGGTCAAAGGTGGAAGAGTGAAGTAAGAGCTAGGAGTTGGTCACAAGGCCTACAGATGTGTAAATATGTCCTCACACCAGATCATGCCCATCCAGTCATGCAGGATGCCATCAAAGAAATATGCTTACCACTGTATCCCTGCTCACTACCACCGACACTGGTCACTAGTCCAGTTCTCGACATTCGTGGAGCCCTTTACCATCACTGAAGCATTTTCCTCTCTTCATAGCTCTGGGAGAGGAAGCTGAGAGGTTGTCGGACTTCGCCCTGTGACCTATGGCTTCTAACCCCCCACCCTCAGTGATTTGCATGTGTTCTACTTATTTGGGATATAAACTCCCACCATGGGGCCTGGGATGCACTCTCTACTTGGAAGACCAAAAATGAGGCCTAGGGAAGGTTTCCTAGATACCAAATAGCACAGAGAAGATTTATACATAAATGAGTCAAAAATATGGAGATTAAGTTTTCGCTGGGATGCACATGAATTAAAGAGAAAAGTGTTTGAGGCAATTTCAAAAGAAATGCCATGAAACTTAAAACATACGGAAAATAATACAAGATATTGGAGAAATCTCTAAGTGGCTGGGATTTGGCCTACAGAGTCCTTGAGGCCTCCTCCCCAATTTCACAAAAATCTCATCGTTTGAAAAAATTAACATGAATTTAGAGACTGGCTGAATAGGGTCCATCTCTCTAGATTTGACTGGCTTATCCCCAGTCTAATTGTTCAGATTTTAATTTTTTTTTCTTTTACCTTGTTCTGCGGTTCATGTCTAAATACTCGAAGATGTTTATATTGCATACATTCAGCTTTAATTGGCCCTTAAAAGAAGGTGTTGATTAGAATCTGCTCAACATCAACAGCTAGCTCACACAACATTCTGTAATTACTGTTTATTAATTTAGTTCAAGTGGCATAGTTGAAAGCCCTGTTCAGATGGGAGAAGTAAATTGTCACTGGTATTGAATATGTAAATTATGTGCATTGTAAATTTCCATGAAGAAATGTTTAAAGTTAAATGCTGCGCACATAAACCCTTATAGTTTTATCTAACCGGGCCCTGGGAGTGGAAGTCAGTCTTCACTCCGAGACCACATGGTGCCGCAACCAGCGGGGGGCCGTGCCTTGGTCCCTTAGCACATGTCTAACCTAGAATATGCAAAATGAGATTTTGTGATCAAATTTTTTTTGTGTGTGTTCCCTTTTTCACGAAACAAGGCAACACTCATGCGCCCTCTTTTTCTTGTTCACAGAGCCCTTCCACGGAATTCCCTGGCAGATTTTCCAAGGCTGTGTGGCAATCCTGTAAATCCCCGGCTACCGCAGGGAAGTGTCTAGATAGCTGGGTGGTAGGAACTGAAGATGGCTTTTCTTCAGCAAGTGGTTGAAATAAGTTACTGGGAATATGCTTCTTTCTCCCTCGCCCAGAGTATGAAAGAAGATGCTGGGGATTGGAGCAGGGGTCTTTCAGGGTGGCCAGTCTCTCTGATCTCTGGGAGCTGTCCTAAAGCTCTGCAGTTCTTCCCAGGAGAGTGTGGCCTAGCCGGGTTGGGATAACTTTAGTCTATCAAAGGGTGCTTTGGATTCTTGTTGCATTTAGGTTGAATTAAATGAAATTTTCCTTTAAACATCAGCCAAACCCTTTCTTCTTTTTTCTGTACAAACATACTTTGGGCAAGTGACTTAATCCATTTGCTCCTTGGATTTTTCACCTGTAAAGTAGAAAAAAATAATAGCGCATACTGGATGCAAAGATCAATTGAGATAATACCTGTGAAGCATTTAAAGCGGAGCTTGCTCTTAATGAAGGGGTGATAGCTGTTAACCATGGTCTATTTTTGTAAAAGTTTACATAGGTACAATCACATTCCTTCTTTAAGAACTTTCTGATTGTCTGAGAGAATTGTACATTTATAACTAGCCAGAAGAGATAGTTTCAAAAATTAGGCATGAACACCAATAGTTTTCAGTAAGTATGAAAATTCAAATGTGTGTGTGTGTGTGTGTGTGTGTGTGTGTTTTCCTAGAGGTTGAAAAGAGTAGTTGAGGCAAAGGGTACATCTGGCTCCTGTGTCACTAAAGCCCACACTTGCCCATTTGGGGGTCTTCCATCTTTGTACAAGTTTTTCAGCCCAGATGTTGGATGTTTTCAATTTTGCAGAATCTGACCATAAATGAACTGAAAAAAAAATTGGCCCAACTGTTACTGGGACTAATTATGATAGTTCCCAGGAGAATGTGCACACTTTCACTTTTCCTTTATGAAGGGCTCCTGAAGAAAGTCTTTTGATTGAAATCACCCTTTTGGATGAAAGCTGACATTTTCAGAAGTAATAATAATACCACTTTGGATCCACAGAGAGGAAGTAATGGAAATGCAAAGTGCTTTGCAGATGCTGGCTCATTCACTTGCATTACTCTCCCGTGTAGCAGGTGGCAAGAATTATTCTCCCTGTTTTACAGATGCAGAAACTGAGGCTCTGAGAAATAAAAGCATGAATCACAGAAGTTCTAGAGCAAATCAGTGATAGACATAGGAAGGCTGGGCCTTTATAACCTGCTTAGGTACTATCCCCCAGGGACAGTGTGGTTAGGAACACACTGTTGGGGACATTACCACTAATGAGAGCTCCACTCACCCAGGTGAGCCTGCTTTTGTGCATCAGATGTGTTTCAGTTATCTTGTTCATTGCTGTGAAATGAGTCCCGTTTCTCTATTAACTTCTACTGAAAAATTAGAGATATACCCCCAAGATTGCTCCCATAGGTAGAGTTGAACATTTTGGATATGAGAGTGCTGAATGTCCTTGCCCAGGCTCAGACTTGCTTCATTTCTACATTTTAACCCTCCTCCCTTCTGGTTTTATCTAACCGCAGCCCTGGGAGTAGGAAGCTGGTCTTCCTGCCCCAGTAGCATTTGGAGAACTGGGTGGTGATGGTAGTGCGGATCTGTGTGGGTATTTGCAGTGCTTTTCCATCTGTGGTCTCCCTCCTCACAATCTTCCCTCAGGTCCTGAGACATTCTGTTCACTCAGAGCCGATTGTTAATACCACTGGAGTTTGGTTTTTCATTTCCCTTGGGGGATTCTCATTTACATTCTTACAGATTACATGTAAGTATCATCATTTTACACATGACTTAATTTCTTAAATATTTTTATTAATTTAATTTCCTATTAAGGTCTTCATTGCATGTTGGATACTGACAGGGAGTGAGAGGTTGGAAGAGGTCAACAGAGAAATGAATAGAATCTGCTCTCACAAAGTGGGGAGCTCTTGGGAGGAGACAGAAGGGAAGAAACCACAGTTTTCCAGGAGACGTGTTGTAAGGAAGTAGTGATTTATAGCAGGGACATCTACCTGACCCTATCCTGTGACGGATCCCAGGGGAAGAAGAAAGGAATGAACAGAACATACCCAAGTGAAAGACAAGCTAGAATGTGTGCAAAGGTATGGAAAGTTGAGGGAGTTTGGCCTGTGGGGAGCGGAACACTGTGAGGAGTGCTGTGGAGCTCTAGTGCATCCTGTACACCAAAACCAGCTGGAGGTAGAGGTGGAGGTGGGTGGAAACCCAGCTCTTTTGTCCTGAGGAACCTTTGGGTGTTTGTTTGAAGACCACAGGCATTACTGAAAGCTGCTGTAATAGAAATTCAGGCTTGACTACCTATAAGGTTTCCAGTTCTACAGAATCAAGTAGTTCTCTCCTTTGCCACTGAAGCAGATCTGCTGTATATTTAGAAGTCTGTTAGTCAGGGATTTCCAGAGAATAGAAACAAGAAGATATATATCTGCCTATCTATCTATCTATCTATCTATCTATCTATCTATCTATCCATCCATCCTCATCATCTATCACCTATTATCTATCATGTATTGATTGGTTTCAAGAAATTGACTGATGAGATTAGGGAGGCTAGAAGTCCATATCAGCAAGGTGGCCCAACATGCTGAAGAGCTGATGTTACAGCTCAGCCTCAAAGGCCATCTGCCAGCAAAATTCCCTCTCCCGGGGGTGAGGGTGGGGACAATGTGTATGGCAGTCTTCTGGGTTCTGTCAGGCCTTCAACTGATTGAATAAAGACCAACCTGCTTCACTCAAAGTCCATCAGTTTGAATACTAATCTTACCCCAAAACACTCTTACAGAACCGTTCAGAATGTTTTACCACATAGCTGGTGGTAGGGTATAATTATATATCATGACACACACACATACAGAAAAAAACCACACACACACACAAAAGAGCTGGGGATTTAGCTCAGTGGAATAGGTGCCTGCCTGGCAAGCGTGAGGTTGTGAGTTTGATTCCTGGAAATAACAAAACAAAAAAAGCACACACACACAAAAGAAAAAAAAAATATATATATATATTCCATAAATATTACACACACATGTTATAATATTTTGTAAACTCTTGTCTGTCATCCACAGGACTACTCAGTTACTTACATTCTAGAAAAATTATTAGGTGAGTGTCTACTATGTGTGAAGCCTTGGGGATCCAAGAGTGAAGAGACAGGCTGTGTTAAGGAGGATGCTGGTCTCCTGAGGGTCTTTACTGGAGCCGGGGGTGGGGGTGGGGGTTAGCAAACTGTGGCCCATGGCCAAGACCGGCCTACCATCTCTTCTTGTAAATTAAGATGTATTGAAACATGCCCGTGTCTATTTACTTATGCATTGTTTATAGCTGTTTATTTGCTACAAGAACAAAGTTGGGTAGTTACATCAGAGACCATGTGGCCTGAAAACCCTAAAGTATCTCCTATCTGGCTCTTTTCAGGAAAAGATTGAGGATCTTTGAGCTGGGAGATAAAGGTAGTAAGGAAATGAATAAACAGACACACCATGTGATGCTAAGGAGTCAGAGTTTCTCTGGAGGGAAATGAAATGGAGCGGGGGATAACAGGATAAGCGTGCTGTTTCAGACACAGCGGTAAGGGGAGGCCTCTGGGAAAGCGGCATTTCAGAAGGGATGAAAGGAGGAACAGCTATGCGACTCTCTGGGGGAAGCAGGTTCCAGGCAAGGACACAGCAAGCTCTTGGCACACGTGAGGATCTGGAGACCGAGGTATGCCAGGTGGGGCACATGCCAGTTATTCTCTGCCAGGGAGGCCTGTGTTTCACTAAAGTTGGATGGGAGTTTGGACTCTAGAAAGGCGTGATGTCAATTTTTGGGTTCTGAGCATTAAGATCAAATCTTCATAGTTTTCTCATGAGTCTTCTAAAACTCTGATGGGGTTGAAGGCTTCACGTCATTCTATTCCCTTCACAAATATCCACCACTGCAGATTCCACGGCGCAAATTCCTGAACCTGGCAGTTGAAACCCTTGAAGATCAGTCCTCCAGCCATACTTTCTAACATGGCCCTCAGGCATCTGAACCTGCAACTCTCCCCCTGTGCCGTGCCCTGTCTACACTGAGGCCCAGGATTTCTCTTTTCTTCATCATCTATTCATCGTCCCTCCCCAATCAGAGCCTTAGCTTGTGCTGCCCCTGTCCTCCTGTAATACCCTTACCCCGTCTCTCTTACTCTCTCTACTTCTCATTCTCTCTCCTCCTCTTTTTTTTGTATATCTCCAAGTTTTCTCCCACCCATTGTTCATTGTTTGAGTCTTTATTATATGACTGACTTCAGTTTTCTAATCCTGATTTGTGCACTGATGTCTTTCTTCTAGATGTTGTCTCTGAGGCCAGGGAAGTAGAAATGCAAGAACAACAAAGTAGTTCTTTCTACAAAAGGAATGGCACCAAGCTGTTCCTCAGACAAAGGATCATTATCTAGAATATATAAAAAACTAAAAAAAAACCCCTCCTCAACTTTAAAGACCTAATTAAAAAATGGCATCTGAGATAAATACACATTTCTAAGATGAAATACAAATGGCAAATAAATATGTGAAAAACTGTTCAGCATCACTGGTCATTCAAGAAATGTAAATTAAAACAACACTGAGAGTCCATCTCACCCTGGAAAGGATGGCTATTATCAAGAAATCAACCAGTAACGAATGACAGCACTGTGGGGAAAAAGAAACCCTTCTCCATTGATGGTGAGAGTGTAACCTGTTGCAATCACTATGGAAAACAGTGTGAGATTCTTCAGAAAACTAGGATTGGAAGTCCCATTGGACTCAGCTATTTCCCTTCTGGGTATCTTCCCACAAGAATTAAAAACATCATACCACAGCAATGCATGTGTACCCATGTTTATAGCAGCACAATTTATAATAGTTAGATCTTGGAAAAACCCAAATACCCATCAACTGAGGAATGGATAGAAAGATGTGGTCTTTTTATACAATGGAGTACTACTCAGTCATAAAGAAGGATAAAATGTAGACTTTTATATGTAAATGGTGGAACTCGAGACCATACACATAAGTGAAATAAACCAGAAGCACGTGTGCTAACCTCGTTATTGTCTCACTAGTGTGAGAAGCTGACACTGTAAATAAGATGCAAAATGTACAATAGATATTGTGAAATGGGAAGAAATTGTTCAAAAAGAAAGAGAACCTGGGGGTGGGGATAAGGAGAAAGAAGGAAAGGAAAAACTATAGTGAAGATAGTTAAATAACTAATATCTCTTAGTTCATTGAAAAGATTTGAACAGTTAAATGCTGATATCTTGTACTCTGATTAACTAATTTAAAGATAACGATATACAATGTATTAGCCATTATTACCCTCCTGTTATCTTGTTTTGAAAATTGAAAACATTATTTTTCTCTTTAAAATACAAAAGAATGAATGAGGTCAAATATATGGCGATTACTCAATAACTTACTAGAGATTTTCTTGTATCAGATGATCTGAATGAGCCTTGAAGAGACAACCATGAATCAGACCGAATCTTGGCATTTGGAGAGCTCACAGCATAACAAGGAGGAAAAACACATAAATCATTATGATACAATACAGATGCTTATAGAATGCACTTCAGAGAGAGAGCAGCAGGTAGCTATGCATGGCTGAATCATGGGAGGCTTCCAGTGAGGAGCTGTAACACCTTAGGAGGAGATGGGCAGAAGAAAAGAGAGAGAATTCAGTCGGAAGAAAGGGCACATACAAAGGCGGAAAGCTGAAGGGAGCAGCAATTACTTAAAGATTGGAGAGACCGTCTAACTGGAAAAGTCTAGAGCATGGCAGGTGTTGAGGGAATGGTAGGACCGAAAACCAGAGAAAGGAGTCTTGATGTAGTGAGAAAATCTGAAAATAAATTTTATTTCTATGTTTATATCTCTTCACTTGATCTACTGCCTTTGACAGAGTTGTAAACACTTGATGGTTTCTTGATTTGAACTACATTAAACATATTTCACTGCATGTCTTCAGATCCCTTCAAAGATGGTTTTCCAGTAACTGTAATGGGGTTGCATTTCATGTAATGATTTGTCAAATATATGCAGTTAGGGTGTATAAATGTTGGTGTCTTCCAATAATTCATTTGCTGAAATGTAACTCCCATCGTGACAGTGTTAGGAGGTATCTAGGTCACAAAGGTATAGTCCTCATGAATGCAATGAAGACCCACAAAAGGGGCCTGAAAAGTTCCCTTCCTCTTTCACCACACCAGGATACACAGAAATTGCCATCTACGAGAAGAGGCTCCCATCAGACACCAGTCATATCTTTTGTTCCTCTTGATCTTAGCCTTCCCAGCCTCCATGAGCAATAAATTCCCATTGTTTAGAAGTTGCACAGTCTATAGTATTTTATTTACCAATCTGAACAGACTATGACATATGCAGACTGTCTGCAATTTGGTTTGGTCCAACTTAAAATTTTTCAGCTTTCTGATGGTGCAAAAGTGATTTCTAAACCATAGATATCATATTTGAAATCTTGATCATTTTCTAGGCTGGGGATAATGTGGTACCCACCATACTCTCTTTGACACCAGGCAGTGGCAGAGAGTTACAACTCCCAGCCTTCCACGTGACCACAAGGGGTAGCATTCTGCAGGGTACTGTGTTGCTAAGTCATGGTGTTCAGTTGGTTAGGTGCATTAACTGCCTTTTAAAACTTATGATATTTCCAGCTTACAATGGGTTCCCTCAGGTTGTAACCCCATTCTAACTTGAGGAACTTTTGTATACTGCAATGCATCGCATATCATGTGATCTTCTTGCTAGGAACAGATATCTCTCTAGCTTTGATTTCCTCCATGGGACCAAAGTATTTACTATGCATGAAGAGCTATTCCCCATTAAAATAAGAAGTATGCCCTGTGCTTCAGTAATGAGATAAGCTAGAGCCAGAGAACTCACCTAGAATTTCACTTTTATAGGACTCTTGCTTGATAGTAAAGTTAGGACAAGTGGGTGTGACTGGATTACCCTCAGAAGAGACTGAAGGAACAGTGACAACCACCATTCAGTGATAGCGTTTAATTACTAAATGAGGTGGGTGTGGCAACAATTTGATTTCCTGTCCAAATAATCCAAGCCTGACAAGGTCATCCATGTGTTCTTAACACAAAGTTAACACCAGGCACAGCACCTGCCTGGCAAACACGAGGTCCTGAGTTTGATTCCCGGTACAGAAAAAGAAAGATAGAAAAGGAAAGAAATGAAATGAAAACAAAACCCCATGGTAAAGATGAGTTTTGTTCTTTATTAAGTCAATGAAGAGTGAACTGAACATTTTCTACTTGGGTCTTCACAGGATAAGAGCTTAACAGCTTTGCAGGAGCTATTACAGGCAAATGGCTAAAAGAAGTAACCGTTCGAAAAGTCTATAATTATGTACTTCTATAACAGTGTGTAAAGGGATCACAGTTCTCATCAAGGGTTACTGAGTAAATAGTGAGTTCTTAAGTCAGTAACTCCTTATTTACATGATGATCGGTAACGACAGTCAAGAAATTATTGCAAGCTGCTGAGCAGATTTTAGCCATCCATGCAGTTGAGTGTATAAGGTCTGTTCTCTGCTCAGATATAAAAAGCACTGCAGCACTTGGAGCTAAGGAGAGGTGCTATCTTTCCAGGGAGCCAAGGGATGCTAATGAGTTCCAAAGATTTCTGCTAGTCATTTAGGTTCAAAGTGAGGGCGCCTCTGTTCTCCTTTCTTCTGATAAAAGGTTCTTTTCCTTTGGGACCTGCCCTTCCCACATTCCTTGCGATTCAGATAGGAATGTCACTCAAGTGGCTGGGCTTGCCAATCAGCAAGTAATCCACACAGGTCTCAAAGAGTCTTCTGCAGATTTGACAAGCTTCTGGAAAACAGGCATTTCTTTTTTCTAGAATGCCTTGATAAAATGATTGTGTAAGCTTGGAGAGGCTGGTGATCTTCCTTATCACATGATGGAAAAATCTTGCCCCAAACTAAAACCAACACAGGGTAAAACAGAAGTAAGAAATGGTGAGAAAGAAATAGATTTGGGACCATATCGATTGGGCACCTGGGTGAGCCATGACTAAAGCTAGATTACTCCTTGTTCTTCCCAGTCTTGCATTTTACATTTATGTGACTTGAGTTGGATCTCATATTGTCATCTCTGCTTGGACTCCTTAGCATAAAGTTCCTTATTTTTTCTTTTCTTCTCTCTACCATCCACCTCACTGTGTAAGAATCCCTCAGTGTATCTGTCAGAAGACACTGATTTGTGTATTGGGACCCAACCTTAACTGGTTGAAAATAGTCAGATTCTAACAGTCATGTTAGAAGTCCAGGAGAAGCTGAAATGAAAGGTTTGGGTTTATCTGACTAATGCCTTTTCCATTAACAGGCATCAGCAAGTTGCTTGTCTATACCCGAGTGACAATGCCAGGAGAGAAATATTCCTGCTCATTCTTCTTCCTTTCATCTTCTCTATCTTTGTCAGATGCTTGAAGTTTCTACCTTCTTAAACCATGTGATTAGTACAAGGAGATGCTCTATTAAATATTTAATAGTTTAACACTTGCAAAAAAAAAAGTAACAGGCAGCATTGATAATGGTGCATTCCTGGTCTGTGCTTGACGCTGATAGCCCTTGAGATGGAGCTGCATGATCCCTCCTCTCAGCAAAGACTGAAACCTACAAGAGGATGACAGAATGAAAACTGAGGATGTTGGCAAAGCCCCCAGAGAAGTCTGCAGAAGAATAATGGATGCAAGTCACAAGGAAATGAGATTGCCTCAAGTTTGGCCTAGTCTTTCTAAAGCCCAAGACACAGAGTCAAGAATTTAAAAGCCAGCCTCATGTCTTTTCAGAAACGTGGATGCCCTGCATGTCCCTGGAGTCTATGGATTTGAGTTTAAGGATCAAGGACTGGAGAACATTCATCCCAGTTTTTAGTTCTGGGCTTCTCTGAGAATGTCATATTTTCATTTTGCTTGACATTCCTTTCAGAGTTTCTCAGCAGCCACCATGATTTCTATACCTATAATAGGCTAAGAATGGCTGTGCACTCTTAATCTTGCTGCAGATGTGGAAATTTTTAATGGGTAGAATGAGAAAGGCAGCTAGAAGTAAGTGGAGAGATGTTCATTGATGATACTCAGATCTGTACTAGACTGATTGCCCTTGGGATGCACTTGTTAGCCTTTCGAGAGCTATGAGCCTTTCAATGATATGCCTCCATTAAAAAAAAATAAGAGTAATACAGTTATTCTGTATGTGTACTTGTCTCTATGTCTAAAATCTCTTTTGAGCAGAGGATTCTGGCTATGATTTAGGTGGTTTTACCATGGTATCACACACTTAAAGTTTTCACTTATTTTTGGGAATCTTTAATCATTTGGGCAGGAAACCAGATATATATAGTATTGTTGAGGTCTAGGGGATAAAGGAGGAGTGCTTGTAGAGAGGGTTGACTCTATTTTTATTGATTTACAAGTTTGATTTCCATCAAAGTAGCGGAATGAGAAAATCTGAAACATTTGCAATAGCTTGGGAGAGGATCAGGATTTGACTTGGTTAGTGGATCAACTAAACTTATCTAGGATTTTTTTTTTCATATGTGGCTAAGATTTGGGAAATGCATGCATTCTCAATGGTGGTAATTGGCTTTCTTTGCCTTATTATGCTTGATAATGATTTCATAAACCCCTCTGGACCAACCAATTTCTGCTCCAGTCTCTACCTTCTATCTCCCTCAATTCTTCTCTAATTATTATTCCAGTGCTTTTTCTCTTCTATTTTCCTGTCCTTAGCTCATTTCTGCTTGGGTTACAGTAGCAATGGAAATAGGAACATTTCTTCTTAGGGGATGTTACTTCCAAATTCCATACCTATAGTGACCCCGCTGCTTTGAATACTTTCTGTTCTCTTAGTGGGAACTCACGGTGCTCAGAATGAGAACATTCAAAACTTTTAAGGTCCCAGAACAAATACCAGGATTTGGTGTACATCTCTACAGAAGCAAAGGGGGCAGTGGCCAACCTAAAATAATTCCCGTTGTTTAGCACTGAGCATCTTAAATTCCTTCTCCATTTTAGTAAAGAACGTATCGTCCAGTTGGTAGGTTAATGAATGGTATTGTTACATCCTGCATAAAGATCAGTGTGCTCCGATAGCTGGGGGAATGACAATAATCAGCCAAAATACTTATTTTGACTCTCGTTTTAATTGAGGATAAAGTATAAAAATGTTAAACATTCAAGTGCTAAGGGTGCTAATCTCATTCTTTAAGGGGTTATCACCTTCTATCAGAGAGATCCTAATCTTTAAAACTATGGGATCTAGGGACATTAGGCTCCAATGTCTTCAAGACTGGATTTTCCCCTCCCCTCCCTGTGGAAAAAAAATGCCTCTTTCCAGATGTAGCACTGAAGTATCTGTTGCTTCTGATGTTGCTGTCAGAAGCCAATTGGGCAGCAATGGTATCAAACACAATGGCTCCTTTGAATCCCTTTGCAAGGGACAGAGCAGTCCCAGCCTCCAGATTCCGGTCCTTCTTTCTTCAGTGTGTGGAAACAGCAAATCCCCTCCAACTTGAGGAAAGAGTCTTCCTTCTCCCCTCCCTGAGCCCCTGACCCCTGAACCCTCCAGGTTCTGCTGTTTCTGAGGAAATGGTTTACTTCCTCCGCTGCAGCGGGGTGTTGGAAGGTGAAAGAGGGGGTCTGGTGAGATTTGAGCCTGTTTTCACAGTGCCAGTTGGGATGGTGGAGAAAATTTCTGTGACATTTGAACTGCTAGTTACTTTATTAGATTTTCATTTCTAAAGCAGAACTAAATAAGTGCAGTCAATCAACGACTCTGGCCAGAACACGTGCGGCCTCTTTGTGGGAGGTTTCTCCCCTGTGCGGAGTGGCTCCCAATGCTGCCCTTGATTGGAAGAGCTGTGGAGCATTGAACATAGCAGTTTCTCATATCCATCCTCAAAGCACTTGAGCACTTTTTGGGTATAGAAAAATCACAAATTTTAGACTAAATAAAAATATGTTTTATTGGGGCCAGAGTTCCTGGCACAGTTCTTGCCTGGCAAGCGTGAGGTCTTGAGTTCGACTCCTGGTACCAAAAAATAATAATAATCATAATAATAATAAGCTTAGTCATTACCCTTCTGTTCTTAGATGGTGATTTTCCTTAAAAAACTAAGCTAAAATAAAATGAGATGGATGGATTTCTGAAGTTTTAGACCAGTATGGTTTTGACAGTAACCTTGCTGCTATTGGTAGTTGAAAACAGTCATTCCAGTGACAGATAAGAACTGCCCATCACACCCCCTTCTCCTCTTCGTCACCTCAATCTTCTCCGGCAGATAATTTAATTTAGAACACACATGTATTAGATCAAGAAAAAGTGGATGCAAACATAAGTCTGAGTTTTCCTGTGGTTTTTGGTCGTTGCTTTCCTATTAGCTGCTTTGTGGCTGGGAGAAGGGATTCTGTATGTTCAGTATGGAATTGCTCTCAGGGCCTTTTTATATTTGCAATTATATTCTTCTCAGTTATTCAGGAGCAGATTATCCAGTTTGAAGACTATCTGTGTATTTTGTTTCTTCCCTTTCCTCTCTCTTGTTGCCAATGTTTTGACAATTTCCTCCCTCTGCTGACATGCACAAGATTGACCATAAAAGGAGAAAGGAAACATCCAATCAGTTTTGTTTGTTAATTGCTCTGGTACAGTTTGTTCAGAAGGAAACAAAAATATAGGCCCAACTGGAGTTTGAAGATTATCTGTGGGTTGAATCTACCCGTACTGTCTCTAAGCCTCATTTGTACAGATAATCGAGGGTTGGCAGAACTTCAGAGAAGAATCTCTTAAGGGAGATCAAACACTTCCCAAAACTCAACTACCTCTGAAATGGCACATTTTTCCATTCCCATGGGAAAGTCATTGCTTAGAGAAGCAAGTAGACGGAGGTGCTGAGAGAGAGAATTCCTCCAGTCTGATCTACCTTTGATGAGACAGGCTCTATAACAAGTGGCTAAGCTGGTGGTTTGTTCTGGGCCCAGACGCATAGCTAGAAGTACATGCTCCTGTGTAATAGTCAAATCTACTTCGGGACAGTCTGTCGGGAGAAGGCTACGGTGGTCAGTGCCTGGGAGCTGCACCCTACTTCTTAAAGGATGCACTCCTTGGGCCCTGGCTCCTCACTCTCCACCCTTCTGGGTTCAGGGGCTGCTCTTCCATCTCTGACCACCCAGCGGTGTGAAACTAATGATTAACCCTTCCACACCAGTGTGGCAGCGCTTTCTCCACTAATTGGTAATTGAAAACCCATTACTGAGTGATGTGGGGATACTCCAAGTCCATATGTCAGAAGGTTAATAAAAAAAATTAAGTATTGTATTTTGCTGGAGGGGGATTAAAATTTTTAGGTTGGATAATGTCTTTTTCTCCTTTCTGCCAGCAGCTGAGATTATCAAGCTGTTGATCTCCATGAACTGGACTGCTCTCTACAAGTCTGGAAGGGTTTTATCTAGAACGCCAGAAAACTTTTGCCAACAAATCCAAGTGAGCTCCATCTCGAACTATCCTTCACAGTTTAGAAATGGAGAGGGCTCTCAGGGGCCACTTAAGAAGTAGCCTTAATTGCCCAATAATTGTTGGCATTTTGCCAGCAAATATATTTGTTAATTGAAAAAATATATATACATTTTCTTCCATATTTAGGCTCCTGGATATGGGTAAGAGGGACATTTATTAGAGAACTTTATTTGGACTCGAGGACCCATTTGTGCAAGTGCATTCCTTATTAAAAGGTCTTTGTTCTTACCGTAACCCTCAGACAGAGATTTTGAGAGACACACTCATTTTCTGCTGAGTCCTATCAGCATAGTAATCACTCTTGGCTGAAAACCAGCTACCATTTGCATGTTTAATAAAAATATAACACAAACATCATATTCAAAACTATTTTTTCTTTTTAGTTAAAGACTTTAGAATAATCTGGTCCCTTGCATCAGGCGGTAAATGCTGTTTACCTTGAGTTGAAGTCTTTAAAATAGAGAGATAATGCTAAAACAATTTGATTATTCTTTCCTTCCCCTATCAGTCACAAACCATCTCTCTTAATTATGGTGTAAGGACATTTACATAACCAGGGAGAGGGTCCTCTAACTACATTTCTTTTATGCTTGGCACTTGTGTGAAAGGATATTATATTCATGTGCATTAAGGATTGCTTATAAAAGATCAAGACAATAATAGCCGATCAGACGATAAAGGTCTCTTTTCTCCTCCCAGACAGGCTGTCTCTGACAGAAGAATACAGTTCATCAAAAGTGTCTGCAGGTTGTCAAACTCAGGGAGGTTTGGGGACCCTCTGCGGCTGTCATGGTCAACAAGAAGATTTTCTGTCGGACTTCTCCATCACTCACCCCGAGGAAATAATCACTCACTACATTCTGCATGTTCTCATGATGGAGCTCTCCATTTGGGAGAAAAGAGCCATTTTATCAAAGCACAATGTAGCCCTTCTCTGGGTCCACGTAGCTTCCATTATCAGACCATAATAAATCATATTTATGTTCTCAGTTAATAAGACTGATTACAACACAGGTTGCAGACATGGGGAAAGCAAAGCAGGTGAAAAGATGTTTTAATGAAAATACGATAAGAAAACAGCTTCTTGTGAACATTTTATGCTATTATGTGTAATGATTACAGATAATTTTTTGATGCTTGTTCTTTAGCAATGGTTTAAGCTGCATAAATTGGCTCACTGGTAGATAAGTAAAAATAAAAAAAACCTCACGAAATCTTCTTATGTTGTCTAGAATCATTATGTACATAACAAGTACAAAATGGGTTTAATGTATATGCTGGGAATAGGGAGGAAACGGGTTTCTCAGAAAAGCGTGATTTGGGTATTATTCCAAATGATTTAGAAATTTTCTCCTCATCTTGCTTCCTAAAGGGGTGTGCTCCCTGAGATTTGGGAGTGCTAGCCATTAATTCCAACTTTATAAATGAATCTACAACTCTGTCTCTTTTATTCAACCTCAAAGTTGTTGTCCCTGTTTTTCCTCCTTCTGCCTTTTTTTCCTCCTCTTAGAGCTCATACAAAGAGACAAAGAGATATATATTTCCTACACAATGTTTGTGCAAAACTGCCATTAGTGCTAATGGGAGTTAAGTGCCTGCTGGGGAGGAAAACAGACCCCAAAGTTTAATATTGAAAGCTACCTTATTAAAAAGGTCTGGACATTTTTAGCTTCAGTGAGTTCAATTACATTAAAGTACCAACTTTCTAAATTAGTACAAAAAAAGGAAAAAATTGGGTAAAATATTGAAATAGCTTCAGCCATTAGCTGTATAATATAGACAAACATCTGAGGGCTGAGGACTCTGGATGTGCAGTATGGCTTGTTCATTCATATTAATTTACCAATTTGATGGTGTAACAAATAACAATTCCAGGTTAGCACGTAACTCTCAGAGTACTTGTTTCCACTGTCCACTTGTAGTCTTGCTGAGAATTTTGTTCTCCTTGGATTTTGTTTTCTAAAAGGCTACAAAGCTTTTTGCATCCCATATTACTCTGATAGTGGTATTTCAACATTTTGAATTAACACAATTCAGATTTAGCAAGTGGTTGAGCTATTTTATTTATTTGGGTAGGGCTGGTAAAGAAGGTTGGTCTCCTTCTCATTTGGACCGCACAGTGTGCACATATGAGAGTTACTCTAAAAATCTGTTTGTGGAGCAGCCATTGTTATAAACTGAATGTGAAAACATTCTCCATGATGAAGTTGCCACAGTCAGACACAAGAAAAAGCACAAGGCTGATAACACTGCAAGGTCTTCTTATGCAAAATAAATTTAACCAATATTCAGTCTTTCAAAGACTCTGAATTTTGCTCAGAGATACTTGGATTCCACTTTTTCTAAGGCAGTTTATGCTAATGTTAGATGTTGGGAGAGTTGATAAAGACAATAAGACCTAAGAGATCAATCTCATGTGTCAATTGAAAAATTCACAAAGAAAGTCTATGAACTTAATTGGTAAGGGCGGGCATGCACATATGTGTGTTCCTGTGTGCCTATACAGGGATGTCACATGTTTCAGCAAAACTACTCTGTTCCCTGAAATTAAAAGCCTATTGTGATTCAGCCCCCTCCCCCTAGATCATTGCTTTCTTTGTTGGCAATTTCTCTTTGTTCTATTTTAACATGAATGGAGGAGGGGAAGAATGATTGGCCCCATGTCATTCGCATTGTCTGACTTCCACAAAAATAACTGCCAGGACTTCTGCTGCAGCTTCCTTTGATTTTAACCCTCATTCCATTTTTGGTTTCATGAGCTGACCAAAAAATACTGCCTGCAAGAGAATTCCATAATGCCACCATATATCTAATGTTAGTGAGGTGTTTTGTTTTAGTATTCCTGGACTTAACCACAAAAGATTTTGACATTGATAAACAATCTGTCAACTCTATCCTGATCAAGACACTAAAATTATTCATGACAGGGAAGACACAACCCCCCACCACAGTGGTAGATTAAGGAAACATGATTTGAAGTTTCAGTGTTGTGAAGCCATTTCACGTTGGACCATATACTGAGCCAAATGTGTTGTACTTGTCACACTCCATTAGCATGTGTGAAACAGTTGGGAAAATGGCCATATGATTAGACAGAAGGAAACCTGGATTCTTCATACTGGGACTTGTTACCGCTGAATAATGTCTTTGCAAGAGGGATTGCTTTGGATTTTCTTAATATCTTGTGTGACTTAAAAGAAGTGGCATGTGTAGGTAGAATCTATAAAGGTTGACCACAACCTTTAATCCTTGGTCCCTCTAAGTCTACTTCATTTGAAACATTTTAAAGAGAAGACTTGGTGAAATCCACAGTTTTATTGGCAGAAATTTCAGTGACATTTGACTCCTAAAGTTACCTCCCTTGATCCCTTGATAGGAACCAGTACATTACTCTTTCCCAGGCCTAAACCATTTCTTTGTGGCTAAAATGAAGTAGAGGATTGGTTTCAGATGAGGACTTATTTCTTGAGGCATTCTTACCTGAACCAGATCCTATGTGTGTAGATACTCAAACATTTTTTGTTGTCATTGCTGTTATTTTGTTTGTTTCTTTGTTTTTAGGGAGAATTTCGTGAGAAAACAACTTTAAGGATGGGAAGATAAGTATTGGATACAAAGGAAACTACAGTACTACTTACAGCACCTTGATCTCTGCACTGCAAGGAAAGGACGGGGGCGGCTGCCTCTTCCTGGGGGGCAGGCATGGCAATCTGTTGGAAACCCCCAGTGAGTAAAAGAAAATCTATCACGGAAAAGAAAGATAACTCTCTTGAATACCGCCTGCATAATTACATATGTATGAATGTGGTAATTCCTTTGAGCTTGTCCCACATGTGATTGAGGAATTATTAAATGTTGACTATTAAATATTTTAGATAGTTTCACACTGTGTTTATTTCTCCAGAATGATGAATATGCAAATTTAAAATGGAATTTCTTCATTCTTAAGAAGGTGATGAAGCCAAGGCCTTGACAATGTCTGGTTTTACAGATGGGCCCTTTGATAGGGTGACTCACTGTGGCAGGCAGCCCAAAAAAACCACTGCCACCTCCACCTCCCAGAAAGGAGACCGTTAGGACTGGGAACCCACTAACTCTGCTGATGGCCTCTGGGCCCTTTAGTGCAGCTGTGGCCTGATTTATTTCCCCAGCCTCTAACCAGAGCAGGGGCAACACACACACACCCACACTAACAGCAAGAAAAACCGAGGACCTAACAGCAAGGCAAAGCAGCTTATGCCACTGGACGGACGGCACAGTGGGCAGGAATCAGCACAAACGCCCACCTCTGTTTTTCTTGAGCTTGTTCAGCTTGTCTGGCTTCTGAAGCCTGAGAGTTAGCCCAGGAATTCAGTGCAGTCCTCCCCTGTGACTGCTCAGAATGTGTTTGCCGTGCCGAAGGCCAGCCCAGGACTAATTTTGAAAAGTAAATCTGGGAAACAGCTTAATTTCATCTCCCTGGAGTTTTTTTCTGGGACAAAGTTAGAGGGGAAGACAAGTTGAACAAAATAGCAGTTAAAGGCAGAGGCTACTTTGAGCAAAATTCTCCCACATGATCCCCACTTGCCAATTTCTCTCCCAGGAAGGAAGTTTGGTGGATTTTCAGTAAGTGGTAGTCATTTTTGATATTATATGTAGTTTTTACAACCCTTGTGGTGCTGGTATAAACTAAAATCTATAGTCAAGTATCCTCTCAACACCTAGGTAAAAGGGGAAATCAACTGTGTACAAGTGGCTTGTGCTTCACAATCCCACCACATAGTATGCTTTATTGAGCACCTACTGTGTGTCAGGCGGGGTGACTCACAGACTAGGCTTCCCAGCCTTGTGCTTCTCCTCCTGTACCACATACTCTTCCCTGGGGAGACTGAGTTAGTGGCTCAACTCAGTACTTTTGAATTGGTAGTTCCCAAGTCAGAAGCAGCCATTTGGGCACCAACTCTAGAATATGAATGTGAGTGTAAATGAAGGATGTGCTAACCGTTCCTGTGGCAGTCAGCATAGAGCGATCTGCATAGTAACAACCTGAGTTACACATGTGGGTCAAATCCTGGCTCCACGGCTTTCCAGTTAGGTTGGTCTGAATCAGGTTATTTAATGTCTTTGAGCTCCAGTTTCTTCATCTGTGAAATGGTTGTAACAACTTCTCTCTCTCTCCTTCTCTTCCCCTGCCTATTTCTCCCTTCTCTTCTCCTTCCTGTTCCTCTTCTTCTCCTTCTGCCAGTACTAGGGATAGAGCCCAGGGCCCTTTGCTTTGAGTCACATCCCTAATACTGTTACAGATTTTTTGTTTTGAGGCAAGATCTTGCTAAGTCACTAAGTTGTCCAGGCTGGGCCTGAGTTTGTGATCCTCCTTTCTCAGCCTCCAGAATGGTGGGATTATAGATGTACAGCACCACACTCTGCCCATAATATCACTTATTTTCCTAAGCATTGCTGGGAGAATTAAATGCATGTGAGCAGTTGGCAGAGCCAAATCTAACTATTAGGGCAGGTCCCTAGGTAGTCAGCATTTAGGGTTTGCCAAACACCCCAGCAATGAATAATGAACTGGTATCAGTAACTCAGGTTTCTGTACGTGGTCCTGATGTATCTAACAAGACAGAATTAGTCGTGTCCTGCAGTGCCCTTTAGAGAAGGGAAAAATCCTGGTTTGTCGTGTTGCTGGGTTGCATGGTATAAATGGAAGTCCTGCCATCACATGCCCCGAGACCAGCAGTCCCAGTAAACTGAGAATCTGAATTCAATGTTGCTGAGTTTACGGCTTCATTCTGGAGAATTATACTACTAGCTAACTTACAATCCTGATACCAGACAGTTGTCTGATTTAGTGATTCATAAGAGAAACACGTCCACCTGTAAGTCAAAAAAATTAGATTTTTAAGCAAAATTCGAACAAGATTTTTACAACCCTATTAATATAAGTTATCTCTATGTTTTGAAAGGAATGCTATTCAGTTATGGGAATAAAATAAGTGAAATGGAAGGCAATACTAATTAAGTTAAAATGTTTCAGTGCATGAAATAATTCTGTTTTGAACATCAAGAAAGATGTATATAAATGATATTAGTAAAAAATCAGCTTCTCCCATCCTCAGCCAATGACTGCCCATCAATAAGATACCAGCTGGTGGTATCACCAAACGGTGAGTCCACCCAGCTGCCCAGGTCCTGTCACCCTGAACACAGTGCTGACCACATGCCATTCTCAGAAAGCCCTGGTTATCAGAGTGCTCGTATTTGCAGTTAGATAATCTATTTTAAAGTAACAAGTTGTTATTTTAAAAAAATGTTGAGTGAGGAACCTTAGGACTTCAAACTTGTGACACAAAGACAAAGGAGAAGCAGCTCTCCTGGAACGGTGGTTCTTGGGGTTCTTGGTTGGCCTGGCCCTGCGGCTCCTCTGCCTCTCAGCTACTCCTTCCTAAGCTGCTTCCTGCCTCTTCTCCTTTCTCTTTCACATTCATCCAAACAGGCCAAGCAGTGACCCAGCACCCCACGTGTGGCCTGCAGTGCTGCCTTTCCCCCTCCACCATATCTTCCTGTCCTTCCCTTCTCCCACCTTCCTGCAGGGATGCTGGCCAAGGCATGGTTGAGTAGTGAAGGAATTCAGGACAATCTCTCTTCCCTAAATCTCCACATGCACCTTCTTGGTTGTGGCTTTATCTGGCTGTTTTGTGCAAGGGGAGCGATGGTTGGTGGCAGAACAGTGGCCTGGGGGAACAGGAAGTGGGGTTAGGACCCCTGTCTGCCTTGGGTAGCCAGATTTTAGCATGACTGTGAGGACTGAATACTGGGTTATCAGCAGGTTTCCTGGGCATTGAAATCTCTAGAAGCAAAACAAGGGAGCTGAACTGTATCTTTGAGTAAAATACTTCTGAAGGAGCAGCCCTTTCCCACAATCACTACTTTATGTAAAATGCCAGTAAACAGAGCAGATCTGGCAGGATATATTCCAGATAAAGGAAACCAGTTGCTCAGAGCCTGCCTGCTAGCTTCCTATGACACATCTTTCCACTGCCCTCACCCTCTCCTCCAGCTTTTTGGTGGCCTCCCAGGAATTTACTGGGAACTCTGGTGGGCTAGAGGATCTCCAAGATCCCCTTTGATCCCAGATGACTCTGACGGTGAGTAAAATTCCTGGAGGGCAGGCATCATGGAACCTTTTTTCTTCTAATTCTTCCTTCCACTCCATCCTGCCAGTGCTTAGCAGAATGCTAGATATATGTAAGTAGCTCATATTTGTTTACTTTAGTCAAAAGTTTGGGAACTAGAAGTATCACTCTATGTAGTTACATAGACTTAGTCTACTGGACTCAGTATTTCAGAGTTTATTTAGGGTTTTAACAAGAAAACTGGAGAACAGTGACATTCCCAGCATTCTGAGCATTGAATCACCAGGAGACATCTGTTGGCGCGGTTGTAGATTCACAGTTCTCCCTTCTTCAGGATTGGCACCAACAAGGGCCTGCCTGGCTTCTTCTGGCAGGCCCTCCTTCTCAAGCCCTGGCTGTAGTTTATTGGTCCAGGAGTGGACAATGACCAGGGCAATGAGAATCTTTGCCTAGAATTTTCTAAACTCTGATGGTGGCAGGCTCTGGATGCCAGACTTGGGATACTTTTACTATCAAGTACTAACCAGGCTGACTCTGCTCAGTTTCTCAGACCAGACAAGATCAGGGCACTCAGGATGGCGTAGCTGGAGCCTACACTCAGGAGCTTGGTGAGCCATATTTCCTGACGTGAGAAGGCTGTCAGCCTGTGACAGAAAATGAAGCCTCCACTCTTGAGAAAGAACTTCCAAGAGTCAGTAGCACTTAAGTTCCAATATCCAGTTGTGCCTGTTCCCTGTTCTTATTCCTGAATATGATTCAGCATCTGATTTTTTATTTGGCCTAACTAGTCTGATACAAATTTCTGTCACTTTCAACCAAAAGTGACAGAAAGTCAACAAAAGAATTTGGAGTAATTGAAGAGTCTTTCTTTTTTCTGTGTCTCATCTGATTTCGCATCATTTTCATAATATTATTATTGGGAAGATCCTCATATCTTCTTCTATGCCTCTACTTGAAACCAAACACAGTTCCCCATGGCCAGGAGGGCCATCTCCACCAGGAGATTCTCACAGACCTGGGCTAGTTGTGGGTTGCTGTTTTCTACAGATCTCACTGGGGGTGTCTCTTTGTGTGAGCGTGATGCCTTCTAGTCATTTCTTAATACTTGTGACACCCTGTAACCACTTGCTTGTCTCTTCCCCTAGGCTATATCTTCTCTTCCTTAATGTGTAATGTTTCTATTCCCTATGATAAGTACAATACCCAGGACAGGAGAGGCAGGGATTTTCTTGTGCTTGTTTTTAACAAAATGCCTTGCTAAATATTACAGTCAGATGCCTCTCCTTTCTTCAGTGAGGAGTTGGATCTTTAATCACTAGCTAAAAAATATCCTTGTGGTCACTGAGAGCAGTGCTACCTCCCTCAGAGGGGAGAGGACAATCACCAGGACATCACCCTTGGCTAGCTTACATGTTGAACAGACACATGTTGGGCTCTGGGTGTCATTCCCCTTCCCCAGCATAGAAATGCCAGATGTTTATGTAGGTTTAGTGTCTCACAACAGCCCTGTTAAGACTAGCAGTGTGGCTAGCACTATCTCCATTTTAGAGGTGAGGAAATTACTGCTCAGAGGGAAGGAGCTACTCACCATGGCTGCGATAGTTAAGGCAGAGCTTTCCCACTCTGGCCAGGTGTCTCCTTTGGGCAGCCAGTGGACATTTCTGGAATTTTAGAGGTGGTATGTGGGACGGTAGAGAGAGCACTTGACCCTTGTCAAGCAACCAGACTTCTAGTTCTACCCAGCAGGTGGCTGGGTAACAGCAGGCAAATATGTTCAGGGGTTCTTTAGGCTTCCCTTTCCTCATTTTGGAAAATAAGCCAACTGGTCTCAGGGGTCCTTTCTAGCATAAGCATGTTTTGGATTTGGGTGTAAAAAGAACAAAAATGGCTCCTGGGTAAGTTGATGGGGGAAGGTTACCAGTTGTCCTATACTATCTAATGCTCCTTTTAATTTTAAAAAACAAAGTTTAATTTTTCAGAAGTTTTAGATGTGCAGAATTTTTGGAGAGATAATAGTTTCCATAAATCCCAGGACAAGTTTTCTTTTTATGTCTTATGCTGGTACAGTGCATTTATCACAATTAATAAAGAATATCAAATGCTTGCTATTTTTCTGCTTTCTAGACAATAGCTACTTCAACACTGAGAAATTTTAAGGGGAAGGTTTGTGGATGTCCAGAGACCTTGCTCCTCTCTTCTGGTAACAGGAAATCCTCCCTCTATCCTTTCAGTTCACTTAGGCCAAGTGACGTACAGGGATGCTAGAGTGTTGGTTGTCCCAGTCACAGGGACAGGCTCAGATGTGACAGGTGAGCCAAGATATCCCCATCAAAATAAAGCTGGGATTATAATGAAACTCATGGAAACAAGGTTCTCTCAGCGCAGGCTATGAAGCTGTGAGAAGATACAGTTGGCACTGCTGGAGGCCACGTTGTCACAAGAACCTCCATGAGCATGAACCTACACCAAAGGCAGAGGATGGCAGAGTAATGAAGGCGTATGGACTCCTGCTTTCATCTTGAGAACATCTGGACCTGCTTTCCAAGCTCCAAGACCCAATCAGTTTTCTCTTTTGAATAAAGCAGTTTGGCTCTGGGTTCTGACCGTTGCCTCCAAGAGAATCCTGAGACATGCAGACTGATGCAGAAAGATTTATTTACATTTTAAGAGGTCTCTTGGACAATCCTGTGAAGGGAAAATTTAAGACAGTAACATCTAGTTTGGATGTCTGTGGTCTGAACTGGACAGGGTTTACAGTGGCAGAGGAGGGATGTGGACATAGCGAGGAAGCAGGATGGCCAGAACTGTGTGCACGACTGGGCCGGGAGCTCAGGAAGCAGCAGGGCGGTGCCATCTTTTGAGCTGGGGGGGTGGGGGGTGGGGGTGAGGCGATGCCATTGACTGAAAGAGGCAGTAGGTGGGGAGGTGTGGTTCAGAGGAAAGGTGAACTAGTCCCAGCACACCGAGTCTGTGGTGCCCGTGTTGAGCTTCAGTGTTGAGCTTTGCCGTGAGTGTCAGGGCCCTGAAACACAGTGAGGACTTTGACGTTAGAGTCCTTCTCCACCCCATGGTGCCGGTGTGATGTTGGACGAATGTACGCAGGTCTTTGGGCCTTCTTTCCAAATCCACGCAAAGTAGAAAATAGCCCATTTGTACAGGGTTGTTGAAGGGCTTCAATGAGGCATTGGCAAAGCCCTAAATCCAGAGCCTGGCACATGCATGAATCCAACGTGTCAGCTTCTTTCTCTCCCACTCACTTCTCCTGTAGCAGTGTTGTCCACTAATCTCACTCCTGTCAATATTTTGAGCTTGAGGAGAGGTAGCAAGCTCGCAAAGTGCAGAGGAGGGGCTGAGCCACCCCCTTGCTCCTATAAAAATTAAAATTAAGGATGGTATAAGGAGTCAGTAACCAGGAAGAGGCTTGGGAAGAGAGAAAATGCTACAGGATTCTGTTGATTGGAAAAAAAAATGTACTGGGTCCTCAGAATCCCAGGGGCTGTAAATGATCCTAAATCCACATGGGTGGGGTGAGAAAGCAGACAAAGACCCAAGGGTCAGGGACCAGGGACAGAGCCCATGCTGCCACCACAGTGTGCCACCTGTGGCCTGAACCCAGAGAGCCATTCAGGGAGGTAGAACCCTGGCAGGGAAACAAATCAAAAGGGACTTTCAGGAGATAGTGATTTTCCCTAGTGGGGAGATGTCCCATCCTGCTGTCACTCACACACATGCAGGCCACACTATGTGAGTAACCCGGGTTGTAATCTGGAATCTCGTAGCTGGGGTCAGGTCCCCACACACCCTACTTGTGACAGTCGGGTGAGCACTTGAGACCTACTTACAGGAACGGTAGAAGCAATGTGAATCTACTCACATTCTGTTAATAACATTTTTGTTTGCAGCCACCTCTCAGGACTCTGCTATAAATATATAATTTTCTCTGGTATCTGTTACTTATGAAAAATATTCTAAAAAAATAAAGAAATCTGTAAAATAATCTAATTTCTTATTTTTTGCCCAAAATGTGGCCAAGAAATGTCATGTAACTATAGCATCTGGCAAGGCAGATGTTCTGTTGGCCAGTACTGTGGCCTCACAAGGACTGGTTTGTGGGTCAGTTTTAAGACACAGAGGCCCTTTGCAAAAACTGGGTTAACAGAAAGAACTTTTTCTTCTTGAGAATTTGAATTTTAAACAATGCTATGCAAAGATTATTTCACCTGTATTTTTGTTCAATGCTGTGTGTAAACTGGTTTGGCAAATCAACATAAATCTTTCAACTAACATGTTATTTGACTGACTTCACACCAGCTCCTGAGAACTCCCTTGAGTGAACTGCATGTTCCTGCTCCAGAGCTATGCACAGCTCAGAGCAAGGTGGGAGTGGAAACACATTCCAAAGGTGTGTGGCGGTGCATGCTTGTAACCCCAGCCCTCAAGAGACTGAGCCAGGAGGACTGCAGAGATTTTTAGGCCAGCCTGCGCCTAACAGTGAGTTCAAGACCAGCCTAAACTAAAAAAACAGTGTTTCAAAAATTTAATTATTTGGCTTTGACTTGTGTACGCTTCAAAGAGGACCTGACTCATAATGACTAAGGCACCAGGAAGGCTAGCAACTCCCCGCAACGCTGTCTTGCTAGAAGCCCTTGGATGAGGCTTTTAGAGTTAAGCCCCAAACCTGTCTTTTGTATAGAATTATGTCTTGTCTGGCTCTGTGAAAGCATCAGCAGGTACCGTTTAATCTGGGTTTTTTTATTTGCTTTCTTTTCTGACAACCAATTGCTGACAACTGGGTTCTGAATTGAACGTTCAACTGGAGCACCAGCAGATGGCGCCCTTTGTCATTGATTATCACTGTTGCCCATGTATCAAGGCAGGCGGCAGACTGCTTGAATTTGGGTAGGATTATAAGTAGTTTATTATGCATAAGCCAAAATTCCATGAATGTGTAACATTTTCTCCTGTATTTCCCTTCTTTATAACATCATTTAAATTCCTTATTAATAATTTAAAAATGTTCTGGATTTTAATCACTTTTCTCATCACTAAAATATCTGATGAGATTTTTTTCCCCCCTGCTGAAGGTGAGATAGAGGAAATCGTCAGCAAGGAAGGAAGAGGAGAACCTCACTCTTCAGTCCAGCGCACCACCCCCTCATGTGCATCACCCCATCTTTTCAGATTAATTGAATATTATTTATTTAATTAATAAAAGCGTCTGTCTAGTTCAGGTTTCAGAAATCCAAGGCTAGAATAGGCTGCCGTTAATAAAATAAGTTTTTTTATATCCAAGTTTAATTATGGTGGTGTGTGTTTGATAGCTTGTTACTGTAAATAAAAGAGATAAAGGCAGCCCTTCACTGGCGGAGCTGGAGAGCTGTGAAATATGTACCTAATTAAGACTATTGGTGTAAGAGGCTAATAAAGTACATGTGCCTACTAGATGTCTTATTCTAATGAATCTCGGCTAATTTGCTTTGACTGATGAATTTCGGCGTTAGTGGTAGGGGCTGAATAATTATGAAATTTATCACAAGATACAAGGACTCATTAAGGATTACTCAGGTTGAGTTAGAGGAATGTTTTCTTTGTCATGAACACAGGCCTTGACCAACATAATTGCGGCGATGCCAGAGTAGCCAGATTCCAATCCAAACCCCAGCGAGTATTCAAGGCCAGGAGGGTGACATACTCAGGGATGGGGTGGGGGTGGGACAGAGCCCGCTTGTCCTCTCTGGAAGAGACACCTGTGTGGTACCCAAGCCTGAATTTTAAACAGAAGCATTCAATGCGTGCAAACCTCCCCATGGATGGTTCCAGCAACAATCACTCTTTTCTCTCCCTTTATTGAAAACATTCTCCACACTTCATGAAGAAAAGCAGATAAAGATATTGTTTATTTAGCAAGGACACCACTGCAGAAAGCCACGTTCAGCCCCAATTCTTTTTCCCCCCTGTTTACAAGTTTTAACTCTCTGACACTCCAGGCTTATTAATTAATCTGATTTCATTAACTCTTCCGTGATAGACTGCAAAACTGGAGTCAGGATTGGAATCCATAACCACTTGAAGAATGTCCTAAAGGTAAAATAGATCTGCTTATCTTGAGATGGAAATCCTAATTGTTACAATGTGTGCTGGGGTTGATGCATTGAAGCACTATCTTTGCAGAGGCAGCTTGGATGTCCTGACTTGTGTTGCCAGAAAACCTTTCCCAGGACTTTCCCAGGACAACCGACATGGAGGTAAGAGAGCAACTGCCCCACAGTGGGCAGGCAGGACCCCAGCTCAGAGGATGTGAATGAATGAGTGAATGAAAGGCCGGTGTGAGCCAGCTGATTTTAATCTTTTCCCCTGAGGACCAGGCAGGGGTGATGCTAGAGGTTGGGAGAAAGGGGGAGACAGCAATGTCCCAGAGAGTGACACTAGATGATGCCCCAGCTGGAAATCCTGTCAAACAAGTGGAGACTTATTTACCCCCAGAGATGGCTAATCCCAGGGCTGAATCAATGGGCATGGTATAGGGTCTCCTGGGGGTTTACAATCCCAACCTCAGGGCAATTACAGTGTGAGAGTTTCCCTTGTTCACATATTGGCACTGTGTATGGGCAAAGAACTGTAAACTCTTTGGCATCAAACCAGACCTAAAAGTATAGATAAATGTGTACGTACATGGGTATGCACACTCACACAAATATGGTTCTAAATGTCACTTAAAACCAAAACAAGTAGGAAACTCTACTTGTAGACGTCTTACCACTAAAGCTTCCAAATCAATTAGCTCTCTGCTTTTTCTTTCTAAAAATAACTTTGAAACAAACTTTTCCAATCTACTTTCCTTTGAAGGGAAATGTCAGGCAGGGCATTAAGTAAAATTTCAACCTTTATGCCAAAGACCAAAACTTATTTGATCATTGGTTGAGTTTATAATTATTGTATCCCTTGTCTTCCAACTCAGAAAATCATATTTTTTTTTCTTCAGAAGAGAAAAGATTCCTGTCTCTCATGACAAAGCAGAGAGATGAGACTCAAGGTTTCCCCTTCTCTAACTCCCTTTCTTCCTGACCATTTTCCTAAAATAAAGTAGTAATAATAAAATAACAAGTCATAAATAGTAAGTGCTTACTGAGTGCCAGACATAGTACTTTACAACGGTATGTAATCCTCATAACCATAACAAGAGGTAGGAACCATTATTATTTTTTTCATTTTACAGAAGAAGAAACTTTGGCAAGCTGGCCCAAGAGCTGAGGGAATTATTCCCACCCAGCCAGTAAGTAGTGGAGTCAGACTCCATCCCAAGCCGTCTGTCTGTCTAACCACTCCACCCTTCTGTCTTCTGACTGAAAAATGCTCTGTGCTACCTGGAGAATCTTCTAGAACTTTACCACAGTTTTGAATTTCTTGCCACTGAGCAAAAAGGACCCATGGCTCTAATACAAATCAATGCCAGATCTGTGGGTTCAAAAGAAAGCCTGTGAGGTTAGCAACTGTTTGGAGGGCTTTTCTCAAGTAACTGTGGGAAGGCAAGAGGCTGGGGAGGGAAAGGAGCCCAGCCAATGGGTCAGTACGGGGGATGCTGCTAGCCTGCACATTGTTTTGCCTTCGTCTTTGATCCATTATCAGTAAATTAACAGTTCAGATGTCAGCTAATTCAGAGACTGTAGTGAGGGACTCGGTATAAATTCCCAAATAGATCTACCTGACTCCTAAAACCTTGCTTCTTCCTAAGCCATGATTTATATACACTGCTTTGTCTTTATGGTTTCCTGAGTTAGTTATTTCAGACTAAAATTTGTGTGTTATAAGCCTCAGCGTGCACGATTTCTTAGGTTTTTAATTACAAAATGTAGTTTTGACCTATTAAATCATGTGTGAGGTAAATTTACCATAATAAAGCCTTATTAATCCTCTACAATTAAGAATTTACAGTTCTTTGCTGAACTTTTTATTGAACTTCCCATGGGGACTCTTGCACGACTGATCATGAAGAAACTTTTAGCCTGTAACCAGTAAGCCCTGAGTTAGAAGTGAGACTGTGATTGAGAAAATTGCTTCATGTGCGGAGCCAGACTTCCTGTCTCTGCAAACAATGTCTGAGGTCTTACAACAACCCTGTGAGGTGACTGGATACTGTTGCTCCCGGTTTATAGGTGGGGAAACTGAGGCACAGAATATGCTGTAACTCAACGAGGTCACACAGCTGCTAAGTGGCTTCAGCTAACAATATCCTCGTCCAAAATCATGCTGTAAGCCAGAGTCGATGCCACCTCTTTTAATAAAGATAATAAACACACATGACAGCATTGTTCTATGATAACCTATATTTAGAATTTATTTAGCTCATTAATTATCACAGTAACTCTATGAAGGAGGTGCTATTTATTATTCTCTTTCATAGATGAGTAAACTAAGGTATAGAACAGTTATACAGTCTACCAGGGGTTCCACAGCTGGCAAGTGTGGACACATGCCCAAGCATTGGGCTGCTGGGCTCCTGCCCATACCCCACCTGTCACTGTCCTGCCCACTCCACATCCCCTATCTCCTCACCCCATCCCAAGCCCCATCCAGGATACTTCGGTCCCAGCAAATTCGTTCTGCTCATCTTCAAACCCACCATGCATTTTCCGTCTATGGAGCTTTGCTATCCTCATTCTCTGGGCTGTAGAAGTTTCTGATATTGACAAGCAGGCAGTCTTGGGTTTGGTTCTTTTTTGTGCTGTCCCCTAGCCTTGCTTGGCAGTGTCATGATGATTTTCTGGTGCGTTGCATGTCAAACACTAGGTAGAAGCTGCAGTTAGTGGCAAAGAGCAGCAAGGCTTTTACATTTCTTATTCCCAAAGCTCCATGCAGGTCCTTCCCCCTGCACACTTTTTCCGTGGATGGTATAATCAGCTGACCTCTGTGCCTCTGCAGCCCTCTGGATTGGGATCTCTGTTGAGCACTATTCACTGCTTGCTTTGTGTCCCGGTTACGTCTGTGTGTCTGTGTCTCTCCCACTAGACTCTGAGGTTCTTAGGGTCAGAGACTGTGTCTTATTCATCTTCAAGTCTCCAGGTGCAAGACCAAGACCTTATGCATTCAAGCTTTCGAAAAACATTTGGTGGATAGAATTGAAAAGCAATGTGTTAGAACTGTGGGCTCCATTAATTGTGTGCTACACCGTCTAAGTAGGTCTCTCAGGAAGGCTGGTGGTGACTCTCACTATGGCGATTTAGAAACAGGATCTCTCCAGCTTTGTCTCTTCCTACTCTATTCACTGCTCAAACCACTGATGGCTTTCTTGCCTGAAGCTTTCTTTTCTCTGTGTAATTCCATTGTAGCAACACGTGTGCTGAGGAGCTCTAAAGCCGGGTCATGTGAGTCCTAGGAGCAACTGGAGCAACTCTTCGATACGATATTAGCATCGCTGCCCTCCAAAATGTTCCTGTCAAAATCAAGTCCAAGGTGTGGTGGGTTAGGAGATGGGACAGTGGGAGGTGATTAGGTCGTAAAGGTAAAGCTCTGAAGCATGGATTAGTGTCCTTACAAAAGAGACCTCAGAGAGCTGCTTGTTCTTTCCAGTTAGAAATGGGCCCTCACCCCTGGATGAGATGCTTTGATTTTGAACTTTACAACTCTCAGAACTATAAGAACAGAAATTCTTGTGTTGTTCATAAGCCCCTAGTTATGATATTTTTTAGCAATAGCCTGGAGAGACTGATGAGCTCTCTGTCACAGACTGGGGTCAGGGCAGATGTAGCAGGCTTGTTTGTTCCCCAAGTCTCCTTCAGATGATCTGCACCAAAGCCCTCAAATTCTGACCAACGATTTTGAATTAAGAACACTGCCTCCCAAAGTGTTCTGAGAGAATGATGTACAGAATAAACTATCAAGGCCCTGTACCTGATCCTAGCACCCCTTAGCCTGCCTTGTTTGGCAGCTTTGTGGTAGAGGACAAGTCCCAGAAGGGTCAGGACCTAGAATTAGCATCTTTTGACCTGAGATTTAGGTGTGGGTGGTGAATGGAGAGAGGATGAATGAATCAACGTGTCAGAAAAGAGGACCAGGACTCAGATGACAGTGAAGGCCTTAGGCAAAGCATAGGGAATGGGAGTCACGGCCCCAGTAGAGTTCCAGGTTTTTTTTTTTTTAATTGTGCCTGGAATAGACTTACCTGAGACCCTGGGATGCAAAAGAAGCAGCTTAATTCCTGCCTTGCTCCAGTAAGGAGCCAAGGAGGGGAGACAAAGTATATCCTGGCTGTTAAAAGGTCTAACCCTGGGGCTGTGTAGTGCCGATTCCTAGGAATCAGCTTGATGACTCTGCACCATTACTTAAGTCTTCTATACCTCAGTTCTCCCATCTATAAAATGGGGATGTGAATAATAGTGCCTTACGAGGTATCAAGGAGGATTAAACAAGCTCTTCTGTGGGTAGCACCCAATAGAAGACAGCCAGTCTTCTGAAAGAGGTAGCCCCAACTGCTCTTGGCATCTGTGCCGGAATCCTCTGCAGAGTGGACTAGGCCAGTACGAGGGAGAGTGATCAGGAGGAGGCACCTGTGACCCTGTTCTGGAGAACCTTCCAGTATTGGTCACTAAAAGATCTGGTTAGAAACATTTTCTGATTCAGCCCTCCCCTTAAGGAAAGAGACCTAAAATACTATGTGACTTGACATGGACCTAGGGAGATGGCCACACGACTGAGGGACTACCAAGTGGTACTTCCAGACTGGACTTGTGAGCTTGTGCTCTGGGTGTATCTGGTCAGAGGCACAAGGAGCAGCAGGCACTGTGGGCCACTTCTCAGGCCACTGTGATCACCAGCCCCAGACCCAAAGGCTCTGCGGGAAGAGGGAGCTGTCAGATGGCAGACTGGTTGCTGATTGGCCCTCCTGAGTGAGGACAATCCCTGAGTGCTTACTCAGTGAACTTGGGCAATTTTTCTTCTCTCTGACCCTCATCTGCTTGTGACAGAGTTTCTTTGTTTCTTCTTAGGCTTGGCTCAGCCCCTGACTCTCTGTGGGCTTTCCCTTCCCCCACCCGCCCCCCTGGTTCCTCTCAGGGATAGGCAGTGATTGAAATTATTGATTCAATCAGTTTATCCTCCTGCCGAGATGCATCTTAGCTGGATCGCTGATTTGGGCTGGGTCTCAGCACGGTCCGCTGGCTTCCTATGCCTCGCGCCAGGGGCAATTGGTGTTGCAGAACCTCCTGGGGTGTCATCAGTGAAGACCAGAGGACTTGACTGGTAATGGGCTTCCCGTTCTCAACACAGCTGCTGCCAGTGAACCCAGGGAAGGAGGGTCATACCCAGCTTCTCTGAAGATGGAACCTACCAGTGTGGTCCATTGCAAAAGGGGTGGACTCTCAGGAGCTTCATCAGGTTCCTCCCAGCATGCAACTTGAACTGTTGCAAGAAACCTCTCTGAGAATATTCCTTCCGGGAGGGTGTGATAGTTTGGAAGCACCAGAATGAAGACATTACTGTTTCTTAAGTGATAATAAAGGCATCATCGTAGGGGCAGTTTTGGCCCAAATGACTGGACTTAGTGTAAGTGCTTTCCTATTCTACTAGGTCTTTTGCCCACCCTCATTTATTTTACGGGGATTCTGTTGCTGAAGTAATGTGCATGAATATTGCGTAACATTTTGTAGAAGGAAACAATATTGTAGAAATAATTTAATTGACGACCTGTAATGAAAAGAGCACTGGGTAAGTCGCTGGGGTTGCAATTTTGTATATATTTTTACATTGCCGGGGATAGTGCTGTTGACGTGAATAGGCCGGTATTGATTTCATTTAAAATTTTCAACATCTGAATGATGCGAGCAGTGATCTGTGGGAAGATACTGCAGAGCCGTCAGCATATCCCCTGCTAACAAAATACCCTTTCGAAATGATTTTTCTATTATCTTCACAAAGAGAAGCGAGTATAAAAAGGGATATGGAAATGTTTTAAATTTTTACTGACCAAAGAAATATGAAGTCACCATCTTTTTTACTCTTAATTAATTGAGTTATTGGACCTTATGTAACCCTCCGTTAAATACCTAAAAGAAAGCAGGCAAGGACTTGGAGGTGGTTGTATAGAACACTTTGTTTGCAGAAGGTAGTGACTTCAATGACCCCACAAGAAAGTCCCTGGGTGCTCACACTCCCCCTAGAAATGAATTTCAAATGCAGCACTGACTCCTTAATGCTGCCCCTTTAAATGAGTTCCCATTCAGTGGCTAGCAGTGGCCATCATTTAACAACAGTGGCACAAATTAGATTTTTAAACTTTCCAAGATGTGATTTCTCATGACGCCTGAGTCTGCCAGTAGGTAACAGAAGGTGGAGAGGAGACAGGCAGTGGGCAGGCAGCCGGCCTTAGTGCTAGTGTTGTTGTTGTTGTTGTTGTTGTTTTTAAGTAGCAGCTCTATGATAAACCAAAGAAATGAGTGGGTTCCATTTCTGGGGAGTGAGGATTTGAGGTTCTCCATTTTCCTTCCTTGGAGATAGGTTTCTGGTAAAAGAAAAAAATACAGACAGTGTGTAAGGTAACGGCTCTCCCCTTCACCTCCTGTGGGCATGAACATTCTCAAGGCTTGGGTGTGAGTCGCCGTCTAAATCGAGAGTGGTGAGAACCTACCGCTTGTGCTGCCCCAGCCTTCTGAACTTTCTATTCACTGGCGCTAACCTCAGCTCAGATACAGCTAAGAGATTTGAAGAGAAAACATAGGGAAGGAACTTTCCAGAACCACTGCTGACAAGTTTGATAAAAGAGCTATCTGAGTACAGTGTTGTCCCAGCTGTGGATTCTTCCAGAACACTAGCCAGAACTTGGCTGCTTCCGGCTGTGGGACTCTCTTTCCTGCCAGCCAAACCAAGAGGATTTTTGATAGCAGAGAGAGAGGGAGAAAAAGGGAGGAGGGGGAAAGAGACAGAGACAGGAGAGAGAGAGAGAGAGAGAGAGAGAGAGAGAGAGAGAGATCGCGAGCTAGGCAAGGGCTCTCCTGGACAGTGCCTTGAGAAGAATGAACTAATCCTGGGTTCAACTGTGGCAGTACTCTGGGAAAAAGGACAAGATAGAGAGGGGGCTGGAGACAAAGGCACAGAGTTTTGTAGTTTTCGCCTCAACAAAACAAGAAGTCATGAAAATGCTTTAAATCCAGAGGTGCACAGTTCTCAAATATACTCAGTTGTACCCGATAAAAGCAATCAATATTTTTTACCAACATTCTCAATACATAACTTTGATTGTAAGACTATATAGCATTTCCATAGGACTCAGTAAAACTATTTTAACTTTGAAGAGAAAAGAAATTCTGTAAACTATTTTTTTTAAAAAAGAACACTGGTTTCACATCATTCACAAAGACTTCCAGAGAGTCTGTCAGCAGTGACGCTGACAGGTGCTGGCTAGTCCTGTACCTGGGCCCTGAGTACTTCTGTCAGACAAGATGTCAGACCTGCTTATTCTCCCTTCTGATTTACAGGATGGGTAACAGAGGCATAAAGTGCACCACAAAGGCCCCATCAGCAAGCCTTCCTGCAAATCGCACCTCAGGCTCACACTCAGGAATGAAGCTGCCCCCATGAAATCGAAATCATGATCTGCTGTCTGCACCCGTGTCTGCCACCACAACCTACCACTGGGCCTGGTTTTCCCAGAGTCAGGGACAAATCTTTGGGATGTGTCACCTTTGGGAAGTGCCAAGAAACTATTATGAAACATTGAGGCAAGAGAGGATGGTACTGTACCCAGGGCCCTGAGAATCCTGAAACCTTTCCTGGGCAGCCATCCCACCTTGCCCCAAGGAGAGAAGGGGAAGGAAGGAAGCAAGGAGGGAGGGAGAGAAAGGAAGTTATACTTTATCGCTTGCTAAGTGCTGGGCTGGACCCCATGGAGGGCTGGCTCGTCACCTGTCTTGTTCTCGGTAGCCTTCTGCTGCTCTGGGCTGGGAAGTTTGCTCTCTCCTGCACCCAGGCTCTTGTGCTGTACTTTATGGTTATGATGCTAGAACCAGGTGATCCACTGCACAGAAGATGATAACTAGGGGCCAGTGAGACAAAGCAACTTTGTTTTTGGTGCCCACCAGGGAGTTGACTCACCTTGTTCTGGGCATTACCCTTGAGCCTGCAAGCCCAGGGGGAAGCAGAGAAAGCATTTAAGGTGCTGCAGAAGAGTGAGAAACAGAGAACAACTGCCCAGATGTTCTACTCCCTGCTGCACTGCTAGGAAGAGCTAGATTTTAGTCAAATGATTTTTTTTCAACCCTCTGGAACCACAAGAATTCTACATCTGACTTATAGACCTTGTACTCCTGTCCTTAAAATAATCCAGACATTGTCCCATAATTAAGAACTGTGTATTGGTGTGTTCTAAGGGTGGAGCATATATTTTTAAAGATGATTAGGTGATTCTTGGACAAAGCATCATTGTCTTAGTGATAGAATCATTCTGTTTAAACTTCTTTCAGTTCTTATGATTAATTCGAGGAGACTGTCTCCATTGGAGCCATGTGTCTTTAACACCTTTCAAACAGTATGTTTAGTCTCCCCTCGTGACAGAGGGCAGGTGTCACCTCAGAGCTGTCAACTGGCCACAATATATAGCAAACATTTAATAGCATGGTTTAACTTTTACTTATTAACAAATTCATTTTAGCTAAGTGGGACAGGTTGCCCTGCTATACCGTTAATAAGAAAAGTTCTTAATAATACCTAAGGGTTATATAACACCAGGGGCCAGAAACTATTTTAAGTATTAAATGTGTATCAATTCCTTCAGTTTTCAATCAACCTTATGAGACAGACCTACCATTACCCCCATTTTACAGGTGCAGATAATGAGGCTGAGAGAGTTAAAAAAAAAACTGCCCAAGTTCACCTAGGTATTAACTGATGGGGCCAGATTTCAATCCTGTCATTCTGGCTCTAGAGTGGGCAGAGGGGTGGAAGCTAAGCACAATGGTCCTGACTGTCTAGTCAGTGACCACCATTGCTATACCCCGGCATCTTGCCTGAGGTTAGTGCACCTAGGTAGGAGGAAGACCTCTGGCTCAGAATCTGAGTCCAGGCCGAGTCACTCTTAGCCATAATCCAGCGGAAGCAGCACAGCCGAATCATTCTCTCTGGGGCTGCTGAGTCCTCATCTATAACAAGGAGGCAGAAAGCACTATATATTTTGCTGGACTATTAGAAAGATAAAACCAATTTTGACAAATGATAGACTATAAAGGCTGGGGATTTAGCTCAGCAGCACAAGCACCTGCCTGGCAAACACAAGGTCATGAGTTCAGTTCCCAGTACCAAACAAAACAAAACAAAACAAATGATGGACTGTTATCCAAACATTCTAAGGAGGGGGGCAGTGATACTTGCCAAATGATCTGTTGCCACCTGGCTCCCTTCCTGTACTGTCATGAGAGACTGGGGAGGTCACCACTGGAATTCCCACTTGTTTCACCTGTGAAATAGAAATGAAAATGGTACCGAGCTCAAGGAGATTTATTTTACTTGGTATTCAAGAACTTCTGGGATCCATGAGCTGTGTCCTTGAGTGAGTTATTGTGAGGGATGGAATGAATCTGCATCAAGTCATTAGTTTTGAAATTCCCCAAATTTGAAAAGCACTTAACAGACATTTTTCATGTTTTAAGTGTTAGTCATGTTTTATTGTAGAAAAACACTAAATACAGTTAATGAATAAGAAGGACCATCACAGACACCTTGGCTTAGAAGCTTTCTGTTTTTCTTTGAATGAGATCTTATCAGACATGAGGCTTTTCCTTTTCTCGGTTCACTTAAATGGACTCTGGTTTCTCTTACCATGGTCCACGTTCTTTCTACAGCAGGAGGCGAGCTTGCCTGTTTCTGATCAGGAGACACTGGATTTAAAATGGCAGAGTCTAGCTCTCCCCGTTCTGAAGTTTGTAAATGAAGGGTTTTATGATAGCTGTCAAGAGCCATTAGCGTAACAAGATATCACTCCAAAGTCAGGGGGAAAAGATGCTTTTGTCTATGTGGAGTTTGATCCCTTTGTATATTTGGGGCCTCATCAAAGGAGAGGTTGAGATCGTCTTGCTCATTTTCCACACAAAACTCACACAATTGCTTGATTTAAAATGCAACTTGTCTCTCTTTTCCATTTGTCATTTCTGCAACTTTTTAAAAAAATGTTAAAATGAATGGACTAACACACTTCAATGCAGTAGTAATGTTTTAGGTAGATGAAAACACATCCCAGTAGAGAGACAAAGACATAACTGCAGTTGATGGAAATGCAGAAGAGGCATAGGTATTGCTTCTGGCCTGGATCAGTCTGGTCTTATCTAATTTAACAAGTCAAGCAGTTTTGAGTTTTGTAATTGTCCTAATGGGAAACCAGTGGTGATGGTATGTTATGCTAAGCAGGTTCTGTTATGACAACAATATGGGCCTTTACAGATCTTTTTAAATCTTTGTATCTTGAAAGTTTCTCACATATTTGAAGTCTTGCCTGGTGGCCAAACCCTAGTGTTCTGTGGCTCAGTGGAGACAGGAGCTCACCTCCTGCTCTGGGATCCTTCTCCCTCTGGCTTTAATTAATACTGTACAAGAAAATCCCTACTCTCCAGCCAAACCATTGTCGACTGTAATCTTGTCAGCTCTCATAAGCCAAACAGAAACACACACTTTTTCTTGTTGTTCAATCACCTGCATCTGCTATTTAATTTCCACAGGACCCTCATCTTGCTGTTCTGTGTTCCTCTTTCCTCCCTTCTGTTTATTTATTTGCTTTTCATATTTTGTTCCCAAAGAAAACCATAGGTAACGAGCTTTGTGAATTGAATATTGAAGATTCTAATGGCAGATGCCTGAGTTCATGGCAACCTAAGTACTCTTAGTTGAAGCATGTAGGGGAGGAAGAATTTAAAAAGCTGCCATAGTCAAACAGAAAAGCTTTACCTGTATGAGAACAACAGTAGAGGGCAGGGCGTGTTTCCAACCATGGTCACGCACAAGTAGCAGAGGTTGCTTCAAAGTGTGGAGGTCAAATTTTAATGTTGCTTTTCCTCTTGAAACACGCAAAACAGTGCGTGTCACAGGCGGCTCTGTTTGATACTAGCTTCTGCTTAAGTAGACCATCTCCAGCACGCGTAGTTGTAAGTACCCATAAGTTACATCCGTTCCTACTCAGCTCTTTGTGTGTGTGTGTGTGTGTGTGTGTGCGCGTGTGTCTGTGGTGGTGGGGGAGGATCAGAACATCCTTATATCTGTAGAAGTGATACTAAAACATACATTCAAATAATCTCCATCACCATAACCATCAACCACATCCACAAACCAGAATCTTTAGTCACCACTACAAAATAACAAGGCATATGTGCTTTTTATTTTCTTTCTCTTTTTTTGGTACTGGGGATCAAACTCATGACCTCTCACCTGCCATAGAGGCACTCGTCTGCTGAGCTGTATCCTCAGCCCAGTATATGTGCTATAACATTGTACTGCTTCTTAGTAACTTGCAAATATTTTTTGGTTCTTTAGTACTAGCACTGGGTTTTTTCTCCCACTTTCTTTTCTTCTTTTTTGTTGTATTACTAAATACAAATTCTATATACTATGGTAAGGTAATGGAAAGAAATTGTGCCCTTCTATCCAGCTAGTAGAAGTGAAATGGCTGTTGAAAACCTTTAACTTCAAATTCCCTGGCTTTCATGTGAATGGAATTTTACCTCTAATGCAGCATTAATGGGGTTTTGGACTGAACTGCCTTTTGGGGTTTGATTTCCCTTTTAAAGAAGCTGGTGTTTGACTGCATATTCAAACACGGCATGTATTCTTATGAGCGATGTGAGATTCAAATAAACACAACGAGTGTGCTCATTTTGATGACCTCCCCATCACACATTCAAATAAACACAAATGTTCTCAAATGTATAAAAGCAGCTGTGTTTATGTCAACGTGCAAAGCACCAGATATATACATTCAGATTCTCTCATCTATCTGAAACTGTGTACCTCTGTGCATCGTTAAAAATTTAGTGGAAAATCATGCATGGGGCATGTGTAATGTGCAATTTTCAACCATACTTACATCTCTAAACAAATTTTCTTCAAGCACATTACTGACATTTGTTCTAATTGAGGATGAAGCCTGGAGAAACTTTGAAGTTTTTGAAAACAAAACAAAGCAAAATGCAAGTTGCTACCAGAGGGCATAGCATCTCTGAAGTATTCCAGCAGCGCCAGTAAGTCACCTTCCTCAATATTCAGAACAACCTTCAAGATTTTTGTTTCTTTTCTTTCACTTCCCTTCTCTCTTCTTTTCTTCTATGCCTCCCTCCCTTGCTTCGTTAGGTTAAGCAAAACAAATTCTCTCCCGCTCCACCCTGACCCTCACTCCTTTCCTCCCTTTTTTCTTTCTTAGCAAATCACGCAACAGGGCAGCTTGAATTAGGTTTCTTTCTTGTTTGCTTTAAATATCATCAATGTGAGAAACCATGATACTTTTCTTCAAACCTCAGTTGGAGCAGCTCAATCATTAATGCCAGGGTAAGCTATACTTTGTGTATGAGAACCAACTTTGGCTTTTCATGTCAGAATAAAACAACACTTCCATCTTAGATTGCTCCAAATCTAAGTACAGTTTGCAGGGCTCTGGGAAAATCTTCAGCCACCATTTTGCTGGCAGAAAACAATAAGTAGAATAAAAAATAACACCTGAGGTTGATCCAGACCTGCCTTTGGGCCAGGGACGACTTCAAACATTTTGAATGCTTTACCTTCTGTAATTCTCAGCACCTTCTGAGGAAAGTGTTGCCACAGTTACACTTGAGGGAGGGTAAAGAGGTAGCTTTCTCAAGATCCCAGGCCTACTTGGGGGTAGAGTCCCATGAGCATACTGGATCCAGACCTTTTGGTTTTGAAAAGAATCTGTAAATCCAAATGTTTACATGTAATATCCCAATTTTAAATGTTAGCAAAAAATTTGAATTATTAAGAAACTCTGTCAGCCAACCAAAGCACATATGGCTGCTGGATTAAGCCCTCGAGCTGCCAGTTTGTTCCTTTGATTTCAGGGATGCAGTTTTTAGTTTTTCAATGTTATAAAACCTATTAGTAAGTCAGATTTGGAGGTAGAAAATTCATATTTACATCTGAACTCTATCAATTCCTAGTAGTTAAATGATCTTAAACAATCACTTATATTCTCTGAGTGTTTGTCTCCTCATCTATAAAATAAAGATAATTCCTGCTGTAGAAGTAGTGTGAGAATCATGCAGTCCTCATAGTTCTTGCAAAATATTCACACTGAAGCATTTACCAAAGTAATTATATAACTAGAAGCTATTGTTGTCTTCTCCTCATATCTAAGTGTAAACAGAAGATGAGCACATTTATGGAGGATGAGACATTGCAGCAACACAGTAGCCTTGCAGTTCACCAGCATTGGCACTAGCCCATTTTCCAGCTGAGCACGCTGTCACTCAGGGAGGTTAAGGAAATGATAACAACCAGTAAGAAGCAAGGCTGAAATTCACAGGGGTTTTTCTTTTTTCTGTTAGTCATTATACTTTTAGTGGAAGCCAAACTTGTGGAAGAAGATGGAGATGATAGAAGCCTGAGATGAAAAGGGAGTGAGATTCCGATCTCTTCTTTCCTGAGGACAAAGCACTGGGCCCTGAGTTCTGTCTGGCTGCTACCGTGGGTCCTGCCACTGTGGAGTCCAGCGGTGCTGCCTGTTGTCACGGTGTGGCCAGCCCACACGTGAAATCTGTGTTGGCAGATACTTTTGCCTGCAGTCTGAAGGTGACTGGGAACCCTTCCCAACCACCTTGTCCCTTTGTGTTGTGTTTCTGTTGGTTCCAAACTCCGGCAGGGAAGAGATAGGCTGCTTGCCGGTCCCCTGAAGCCCAGTACAAGATTGAAGGCATGAAAGAAAGAACTCCCCCTTCTTTGGCTTTGGAGGTCTCCTGCAGTCTTCCTTCCAGACTGCCATTCAGTGAGCTCGAATCCTCTCCTTGACTGAGGAACTTTAGACTACAAGATTTCCATTACTTGAGGACAAGGCTATGCAGCTCCCTGTGAGAGCCCAGAGGCCTAAGTCAACCTGGGAAAAAGGATCTGGGCTCTTTGTAAAAGTCATTTGTCTTTTAGGGTAGGACCTTTATAATCGGGGCCTCTTTTTACAGAGTTCAGTGACCTGGGGCAGGGTGCCAGTTTCTTTGCAGCTAATTTCTGTTTAAGCCCCAGTCCTAATTCTTTCCCAGTCATTAATGAGGAGAGAAACTGAACATGGCGGTGTAAGGAATACCCAGCCCCATGGAGTTATAGGATGGTTTCCCCAGCAGATTCAACAGTGGTAGCGATAACAATAATCAATACAAATTAGGCACATGCTTCTGTTTTAATGCACTTAGTAACTAGATCTCTTGTCCTCAAATAAGTCTAAAGGAGAACGGTGTTCTCCTAAGTGACTGAGTGCTGTTGTGAGGGAGGCGGGCATTCCTGCGGGCGTGCATGCGTGCGTGTGCTTGAGTGTGTGTGTGTGTGTGTTCCCTTTCCTCTTAGGGATTCTATAGCTTCCTTCATTCTTCGCCTCTCTCATATTACAGAAAGAAGGTAATTTTTCCTGGCCATTTACTAAAGCTCATTAAAGACTGGAGAGAACAAACAATGCTACTCCTCAGAGACTACCATTCAAAGTCACTCTACAATTCTCTGTTCTAATACTTGAGACAAATTAATTATTCCTTAGTGAAAAGTGTATAATTCCTATTCTTCATTTTTCAGGGGTAAGGAATAATAATGGGAAGTTTATATCTGAGTGAAAAGCTGTCCATGCTGAAGGGAAATGAGAAAAAAATTGTGTGTTCTGAGAGGAGTAAAAGCAATTATTCTAATAATAATTCCAAGAATATTAATGTCTTTTAAAAGTAGATTGCCTTCAAATAAACAGAGGTTGAAGTGATGGGAAGCTGGTTTATTTATTAATCATTCCAAATGTGCACTCTTCTAAATGAACAACTGTATGATCGACTTTGCCAGCGCATATTAAATTTAGTTAAACAACAACTTGCAAATGTCGCAAAACTTTTGTAACCAGAGACTAATTTGTTTAACACATTTAAAATGTTATACTGATGTAAAGCCCCGCAGATTAAACTTCAAAGGGAAAAGCTCTGGAGAGTTCCTCATTTTAAAGACTACGTACTGGAAATAAGATGGAGACAAGGCTCCTTCTCCATCCTCCTGTTTTGTTTTGTTTTTAAACACGAGGCGGTCTCTGGCCCTCATCCTCTGCTCTGTGTTTGGTCATCTGCAGAGCAGCCAGCATCTGACTGTGGAGACTGTAAGGCAATGGTTAAGAAAGGTCTAGTGTTTCCCTTTCATCTCTATTAATTAATCCTGGCTCCATTTGCCCAGAGTACGTTGCTGTTGACATCACCTTCTCCTTACACTTTAAAGAGTCCCGCGAGAGACCAACTGCAGAACAAGACTGGACAAAGAAAGAGTACATTTGGTAACCATTTTATCTCTCAATTACCAACCTAAACGTGTGGAAGAGATTTGTGCGCTATCCGATTTACACAACAATTACGCTGCAAAAGTTTAGAAATAAATAACTTTTTGCTTGGACTCATTAGTTCGTCTACCAGTTGTAATTGGTGTCAACTAACGAGTTTGCTCCATGGCTTGCCCTTAATTACTGATAAAAGCTAAGTTGCAATGCTAGCCAATCAGAAACTAGTTTATTCATGAGAGTCTAGTATTCTTTTAAAAGCTCTGTTTGTTCTAATAAGTGGTTTTGTGTTTGGTTGAAACCTTCCATAAGCCCCCTTAACATAAGCAAAGGACTCTTAATAACTATATACAGTGAAGGCATAGCATTACTGCCTCTATTCAAACAGATGAAACAAAGGGAACGTTTTATGAGTTTCAAATGTATACATCATGAACTTCCCAGGCCTCCAAATCCCATCCATCTGGTGGGAAATAGATATTAGTACCCATAAGGCTGATATTGAGAATTTGTTTCCTTTCCTAATGCCTCAAATTGTTCTTAAGTATCCCTTGCCTTCTGAAGTAGTGAGAAACAAGAGAAATCCAACAGAGGTACGAGGCATGTTAAATCCTAATGGTATAAACAAAGGTTGGCCAAGGCTGAAATCCTACATTAAAAATAATAGGCATTCTGGAAACAAGAGTGTTAAGAGATAACATGTGGCTGAATCATGCCAGGAGGGAGCTTTGTGACTGGGAAAGCCCAAACACAGAAACATCATCCTAAAGACAGCCCTCTTTGTCATTGCTGTCATTTTCAGAAAACAAAATAAATAAACTTTATCAGAGTTATTGTACATTCTGAAGATTGGTTCTCACTTTATAATAATGAAGACACTTTGGGCCATAATTGTCAGAAAACTCAGTTAAGGGTGTAGAATAATAGGGCTTATTTATTTCCTCACATAACAAGAAGGTGGAGATTGGGAGTTCCTGGTTCGTTTAATCCAGGAAGCCAGCAACGTCTTTAAAGTCACAAGTTCTTACTTTCTTCCTAATCCCTTTGCCTCAGTGTGTTGGTGACTCCCTTCTGGTCACCAGATGGGTTAGGCAGGAGGTCCAGGCATCTTATCCTCTTGTAACAACATCTACAGTCAGAAGCCATGTGCAGTGTCTTCCACTACATTTTTTTGTTGTTTGTTTGCTTTAATAAGGACCATGGCCTTTCCTGGAAATACCTGCTGCTGACCTCCTTTCATATCTCATTGGTCAGAATGGGGCCATATGCCTACTTTTAAATCAATCAGTGGCAAAGAATATGTTATGCTTAGGCCAATCATAATTCACCTCCAGAGGCTCTGGCAGGTATCAGGTTCCTCTGAAGCACTTGGCATTTTGATACCCAGACAAAATCAAGGTTCTGCTAGAAAGGAGAAAGGCAATAGTGGTGAATCATTTGCTGGAATAATGTGTCTGTCTGTTGCATGCTTGAACTTACTCATGCCAGGGTAAGAGTCTTCAGTGACCTCCAGTCAGAAGTAAAAGGTCAATGCAAGCCTGAGTGCAGATGACAACGTGCAGCATGGGGTTCTGTCTGTTGCGGCTTCTCATACTTGGTCTCCTGACAAATCACTCTGCAATGACGTGGATCTTGCCCTGGCATTGGAAGGGGGTGCAGCTGGCCAAGCGATGAAGGGATAAGAGTGAAACCTGGGGACTAGAGAAGGCGCTTCCACTAACTTGCTATGTGATCTCTGCCAAATCCTGGACCTCTGCATACCTCATTGACTTCTCTGTAAAGTGAGAGGGCCCAACCAGAAGATCCCTAATATTTCTTTTCACTTTGGCATCTGATAGATTTTCCACTTTACTCCCTGCCATCTGGTACACCTCCTTCGTCTCTTCAGTCTCTGGCTGATAACAAATAGCATGTCAAATTCTCTTCCTGCCTTTGGATGTTTCTTTTCCTTTAACTCTTTCTTCTCAAGAGCAGAAGCACTTAGAGGGCAAGACCCCACTTTGCACCTTGCAGCCTCTTGTGCTCATTTACGAAGGCCTCCTCCTTGGCGCTGCCCACTATACAAAGTGCTTTGCTCACAGCAGTGGGGCCTCTACCATTGTTTCCTGATTGGTTTTGTTCCAGCAGCTTTTGATGTCTTCAGATTTTCCTAAGAGAGGCAGCAAAGGAGCATTCATGAGGCAGAGGTATTAGATATTTAGTCTGTGATTGTGGGGACGAGCCAGGGCTGGTCCCACAGAATCCCAATTTCTGTGAATAAGGTAGTGCTTCCAGCTTCCAAATACCACCCCCTCATCTTATAAACACAATTTCCATAAATGGCAGCAGAGTTAGAGGAAGTAAGAGAGACTAGTTCCCATAATCCGCCTTGGTCTTAGAGACGAATGAAAATGGAAGGCTTAACATTAAGGAACTTTATGAAGAAAAGTGAGAGGGCTTTTACTAGAGAATAGAGAAGCGGAAACCCAGAGACAGTATTTTGAGGTTCTTGTCATGCTTTTTGGATTATTATTTTTGAAAATCTCTAGCATTATGTTTCTTGGTGCTTGATTAGTGGAAATTTTTTTAAATCATTTATACGCTTGATGAAACTGAGTTTACTCTTCTGCAGTTGGCAACAGGTAGCTGTAGTGAAAAAAAAAATCCATGCAATGGATTCTCTTTTTGCAGGTGGTGGCGTCGTTGGTTAGTTTTAGAAGTCAGTGGTGTGCAGAACTTCTTGAAGACAGAATAATTATTTTGCAGCTAGTAGTACTGTATACAAATACCTGACGTTCAGCCATCACAGGATCTATGGTAACAGCAGAAAGAGCACCAGTTCATTTGACTCCACTGGCCTGGTTTGGTGCAACCCTAAGCAGGATGGAGCTTGGATTGTTTATATAACAATACAAAGTATTGTGGCAGACACTGTCTATCGCCTAACCATCAGCCGTTTCCCTGATCCCACTTCTCTGCTAATCTGCTCCTGATCTTTTCCAGGCAGATTGTTGATTCCAAGGAAGCTGTTTCTCTCGCTCAGCCTAGGGATTTAATCATGATTGGTCTAGCACTGAGCATATGACCTTGTTTCAGCTAAAGAGACATAAAGAAGAAGAAGTCTGATGAGCACATTTCTTCTCAGTAAAAGCATCTTGTCAAGTCAATGAATTATTTTCAATCATCATCCTAGCTTCTTAGCAACATTTGCAGAATTGACTAGTGTCCCTCACGTGGCCTGTGGTTTTCTCTGTTTTATTGTCTTATTTTTTCAAATGTTAACTTCCTTCTCTTTGTGGCCTCTAAAGTTGGGGCTCCCTCGGGCTCAATAATTGGCCTCTTTTCTCTCAATCTGTGGGGCTTATTCATGATTGTAATATTGTCTATGTACTGAAAATTCTCAAATTTATTTCTGTAGCCCAGACTTTCCCTATGAATCCATTCTTCCATATCTAAATGACATTTCAACTTGACCACATACATATTAAAGGGGGACTTCAACTGTATTATGTTTAGGTCCAAATATTCTTTCCCGGGTTTCCTTGTTTCCTGAAAGGATAACTACTATTCACTTGCTTATTGCAGAAAAATAGAAATTTAACTTTTATTTTGCTCTTTCTCTGTAATTCCTGACACCATGCATTGGCATATGCTTTTAACACCATATGGGAATTACATCTGTAATCACTGTTATGTCTCTCGTCTCTTCTCGGTCCGTGTTAACCTGATCTCACGTGGACTACTGCAATAATCTCTTGATCGTGCTCCCTCTTTTTTTGCCTCCCAGGTGAGTTAGAGTTGATTTCCACTGTCTATTGAAAAACTATCAAGTTTCAACAAGATTTATTTATTTCCAACACGTATCAGTTTGGAATTGACTTCCAATGTTGTTTGGGCAACTCTATACTGAGGTCCAAGACCCATCTTTCACCACAGCCTCCATTTTTCATCTGTCAGCTTCCTCCATTCCAGTACTAGCTTTATCCCAGCACACAGCTTCCATCCTTAACTTCATCTCATGTTGACGTGTTAAGCCATTAGGTCCACATTTCAGGTCCAAAAAAGAAAGGAGAGAAGAAAAGGAGCAGTAGTGGTTTTTAGGTACTTTTCTAGAAGTCTCACCTCCATGTCACCTTATGTTTCATTGATGGTAATCACATGGGCCATGGGATTGCAAGGAAAGTTTAGTAAAAGAAGTCTTTTATTCAGGCACCAACACGCATAGTTTAAATCAGGGTTCTCTGTCTGAGAAGGAGAGAAAGAAAGAGTAAGCTCGTAACCATTTCAACCCCACATCTTTTCAGTCAATTCTCCCCCAAGGTTCAGCTAAGGTTTTTAAAAAATAAATCAAATCCTATTTAACATCCTGTAATAGCTGCCCCTTTTGCTCAGGTTAAAATTTAATGGCAGTATCTTTTTCCAGTACTGTCTCTTATACTTTCTGTCTCACCCTGCTCTAGAAACCCCAGTTGATGTTGAGCAAGCCTCATTTATTCCCATCCCGGAGCCTCTGTATTTATTGTCTGTCTCCTAAAGTTCATGTTCTTGAAATCTGAGAACTATTTGGCACATTATTCAGCCGCGTCCTTACCCTGGGTCCTGAGCTCAGTCTTTAAAATGATGTCTGTACACCTATTATCAGACTTCTGTACAGCCTAGAAAGTCTTGGCTTAGGAGTATCTAACCAAATCATGTAAACACATTCCACAGTATATACAAGTTGAGTGTGCCTACACCAGAACTGAGCTATATGGCAATTTTTGTCAAACCAGTTACTCTTTGGAGACCTTTACTTGGGCATTTATTAATTTCAATTTTTACAGTTTTGCATTTGCACTTTTGAACTTGAAAAGTTATATGCATTGAGTATTGTACCAGTGGGTACATTGATAAAACTTTTTTGAGATAGCCATAAATTTTACTCCAACCAACACACTGAAATTATTTTGGCTGCAGAAAGTTCCTCATTTTTACATCTTAATGAAAGAGTATTGATATGTGCTTTATAACTTATGTTGCCTCTATCATGACAGTTCAGAGATCTAACAAGTGTTTAGAACAGGGGTTCTCAACCTTGTCACTACTGACATTTCCAGAAGGATAATTCTCATAAGGTACTTTCCCTTCCCTGGAAAGATGTTTACCTGCATCTTTGGCTTTTGTCCACTGACACCAGTTCCCCCATTTGTGACAGTGAAAAGTATCCCTTAGACACTGTCAAATGTGCAATGCAGAGGGGTCATTTTGGTTAAGAAACACAGATTTAGAACTAAAATTGCAGAAATATATTTAACAAAGCCCCTACCCTATCAGCAGACAGGAATGAAGACCCATGAGAGCTTTCTCAATTTATAAGCTTTGCAAAATCCCAAGTTTTGGACCTCGACTCTGATAAAGATCTTGGGACCTTAACTTCTATAATTTGAGATTCCTCAATTTTAAAATAGAGGCAAGGACACCAATTATATCTGGTTGCTAATAAAACTAAATGAATTGTTATGTAGAATGAATCTACTCCAGTGTCTGGCTTACCTTGAAAAGTTCAGTATTTGCTATGTCCCCTTTATGAGTTAAAATAGAAAAATCAGAACAGAAAACAATATTGTGGCTATTTTTGACATACACTCCAATGGGATGGGGGTGTCCTGTACAACTTCTCAGAGCAGAAGGAACTTATAATTGCCATGAAATATGTAAACACATGAGAACTGTAAAAGCACATGAGTTCAATGTAAATTTGAAATAGAAACCACAGTTCAGATATTCAATTATGTTATTTTATGGTATATTTAAATATATTTTTATATATTAGATAATGATGTTCAATTATTTTGTAGTTTCCAAGTTCATAATTTATCTTTTTTGATGTTTTATTTAAACATTTAATAAGGTTAATTTTTGTGGTTTTACATTGTTGCAGTTAGGGTTTACGAGGGATAAGATTTAATACAGGACACACAATTTATAGGATTATTTTATAATATTCACCCAAAGAATCAAATGCAAAAGAATTAGGGAGATTTGTCCATCCACTAGAGTCCCAAAGAATCCAGCTGAAGATCTAGAGCTCACGACAACGTCTCATGCAAGTCTATAGTAAGGATATGTACTGGGCAGGCCCAAAGGTCAGTGGTGAAAGCTAGAAATTCTGCACCAGTGGGATGAAGGTTCTGTGCCAGCAGGCTGAGGAATCTGCACTGGAGCCAGGAAGTGATGCTCAAAGTGAAGACCAGAGCTGCCCCAAAGAGAACTGCACTCGTCTTCAGTGACAGCAAGGACCCGCGCTCCTCTGATGGTGAGAATTGCTGAGTTTATATCAGGAAAACCAGTGTAACAAGCTTCTCCAGGAGGATCAGCAGCGCACCATCTTCCCCTCCAGTTCTCCTTTTATGCTGTTGGCAGCAGTGCTCAGCTGGGCCTTCCACACCCGGCACCACGCTGATTCATTCCTCACACTTGGGTAGAGTGGGCCTGGGTGTTACAAGTTGACCATTAGTTAATCCACCACATATATTTTTGTTTTTTAACTTCAGGACTGTCATGTAAAATCTGCACATTTTTGGCCTTGCCTTCTTCTATTGCTGTGATTCAAGCCACCATCAATACTGGGGTGATGACTGCAAGGATCTTCCATCCGGTGGTCTCTGCCTCTGCCTCAACACTCTGTAGTTTGTGTATTAAAACAGCAGTCACAATTAGGCTTTAAAAATGTAAAATACATCATCTATCTTTGTCCAGAAACTTCCAGTAGCATCCAGGTAAATGTTCAAGTCCCTGGTTTGCCCCATTCTGGACTCTAATCGCCAACTGTCCTCCTTCCTGGTTCTAAAACACACCACACAGATCTCCTCAAGTATTTGCTGCTGCTTCTAACTAGAGCTCTCCATCCCTCAGAATCATGGGTCCTTTTCTTCCTTTACATCTCAGCAAAAAATTATCTTATCATTGAGATGTCCTCTTACTTAACTTGCATAAAATGGTGCTGTACCCTCAAGACCCCTCCCACTGTGATCCATCCCACCGTGATCACACCACTCCCTATCAGTGTCACCCTGCTTCACATTTCTCCAAAGCTTGTGCCATCATCCAACACAGAATAATTTATAAATGCTGCAAGGGCAAGGACTTTGCTTTCTTTGCTGTGATATGTCCAGGACCTTAAACACTAGTTGACACATAGTAGGCATTCAAGAGATGCTTTTTTTGGAAAATTGAGTGAACCATAGCAACATTTTCATGCAGGTAAAGTATAAACAAAATAAACTATGAACCCATTTGTACAAATCAAAGACGCAGATTCCTTCCTACCCTACATCTGCCAGGCTGGATTTCCCTGCCCACCCAAACATTCTTTCCTAACAACTCTGACACATGTGAGCAGCATTTCCCTCCTCCCTATCTCTCTGAATAGTCATAAACACTTCCTAACAGGTGAGAAATACAATCTTATGATAGAGTCATAGGTAATAAATTAATATTAGCCTGGTAAAATAGTTAGATATGTGTATCATTCTGGCTGTTACACACAGACTTACACTACCCAAGTGTGGGGAATGTGCAAGCCAATTGGATTCTCAGGTCTAGGCTTTGTTCAAGGGATTGTTACAGGTTGCCATGGTTACATCCTCAGAGACATCCTGAGGTCTCTTGTGGCCTGACACCCCTTACTCCTTCTGAGGACATGCTCTGGATATGGTGACCTGATGTGCACTGTACCATCCTTCCTACACGATTCTAGCATTCTTTGACCACATACAATTTGGCTGAAATTGTCAATTTTTTAAAAAAATTGTTTCCTACCTATTTCCTTCTAACGTGTTACCTCCTTCCCACTGCATAGATTCCCAGTGGGAGATTTCCACAGCATGTCCTTCCGTGGGAAGCCTAGGAGTATCCCTTCCTCTCCTCTAGAGAGCAGGACATGACCTGAGAATGCTTGAGAAATCCTGAAGTTGGGGTGAGGGGGAGGAGAATAAGAATGGCTGGAAGTCATCCGTCCTTGGCGACACCATACTAACGCCCTAGGACACCATGGATGAAATTCCTACTTTATAATCTATTGAGCTCCTCTGCTTCTAGCTTTTTTCCAGACTGGTCCTCAGGACTTGGCGTTGATTCTAAGAACTCCTGATATCTTTTCATAAAGTTCTTTGTGCGTGAGTTAGTTATTCATGTTTGTTTCTTAGTAGATGCACACTCCGACTGCAGTGAGGACACCCCAGTGTTTTGCTCCAGGCTTTGGTGGGAAAAGGCTTTGGATAATAAGGAACAAATATAATCATTCAGTGGAGGGAAAAGGGTAAGAACAAAATACCCTATTATTTGGCTTTTTTCTTTTCTTTCTTTTTTTTTTTTTTACAACATTTGTTTTACTTTTCTCTTGCTTCATAACAAATTACCATAAATACAGTGGCTTAAAAAACATCTATGCATTATCTCAGTATCTCTTTAGGTCAGAAGGTTGGGTAAGGCTGGGTAGCTGAGTTCTCTGCACAAGGACTCAAAAGGATGAAAGCAAGGTGTTAGTTGGGACTGCTGTTTCAGGTGAACTCAAGATCCCCTTCTAAGGTCACTGGTTGATGAAAGGGTATGTGTTTTTAGAGAGGCAAGACTGAGCTCTCCATGTCCTTGTTAGCTGTGGTGAGTAACCAGTCTCAGCTACTAAAAGCTGTTCTTAATATGTGTAGGTTCTTGTGCCTATGAAAGGGGGACCTCCAGTGGGACCCTCACAGCAGTTTGCTTCTTCTAGGCCAACAAGACATCTTCTATGGCTTTGAATCTTTGATTTCTTCCATCTCTGGCTCCCAGAGCCTCTTTCCAAGGAGTGTCCTCAATAAGTTAGACCCAGTTGCAGTCCAGGAGAAGTGTCCCATGGGGCACACATACCAGCTGGAATCTTGCAAGGAGGAATCTTGGACAGCATATCTTTGAGGATGCCACATGGAGAAGTATGGAGCTAGGCGTAAAGTTATCATGTTTTCAAAGGGGTAAGTGCAGGACAGTTGGCCATGGTAGCCGACACCCATAGACAGAGCTATTGTTCTCCTGGGCCTCACTGGGGGGTTTACTGATATTTTGAGAACAGTTGATAACAGTGTTAGGTAGGTGTTTTTCTTAAAATTAAGGACGCTTTCTTCCGTGCAGTTTGGGGTGTCTTCTTTTTTCTTTAAATGGCATAGCCTTTAAAACCTGCATTTTGATTAACAGACTCACAAAACAAAGCTCCTCTACTCAGAAAGAATTTACTCTCCAGTCATGAGGATCTGGGCCAGTCCCTGGGACCCTCAATCGGCTTGAAAAAGGGTTCGTTCTCCATCACCCATTGGCAAAATAGAAGCAAACAACAACAGTGATACAACAGTGTCATAGGATCCTTGACACCTGCTTTAAAAATAAATCTCCTGGCTTTGTCTTTCCTTTATTTTCAATAAATGCTCCAGTATTATTGCCACTGCATTAATCTAACAGCAGGAAACCATTATCCTATGACAACAGTCTCTCCCATTAACATTATCTTTTAATTTTAAGATTGTTTAGATGACTGCTAGAAGCTAAATTAAGATAAAATGAAGAAAGAATTATTTTGTTTAAGGCGAGTGTTCAGTCAAGTTACTGTCTCCAATTTTGACTGCTCTAGTAAAAGAAACACTATTATTTTTTGTATCAGGTTATAAAATATGATTTGGATATAAGTTGAAATTTCCAGACATCAAGACACGCTTTAAATATCATCTAGGAAATAACTATTAAATTTTAAATTATTATTTATGTTGCTTGCTGTATTACATAGTATATATTAAGAGTTGAAAGTACTGTTATTTTTCTAGGAAGCAATTGTAGTAAATAACACAATAATGAAATCACAATGATGAAAACTCAGTAAAGGAATAAAGGAACCATTTATCTAGTCAAGTTTATCCTGAGAAATAAATGAATTTAGAGAATATGGCAAAAATGAGACAGAATAAAAATAAACACAGAACTAAAAAGGAGTTGTGATTATTGGTAATTATTATTCAATGTTCTGACAAAGTTTATAGTGACATAGTGTATTAAACAGTATCTTTAAATTTTATACTGATTGCATTATAAGCTTTTTTTAAAAATAATAAACTTCCAACTTTCAAATAATCAACTATCCGTTAATTTTTAAAAAAATTGTCTTTTATTCTATCAGTTGTATCTGAACACTGGAAGAGACTCTAAAATCGTTTAATATTTGTTTACTCTGCCTTCATCTGTTCTAATGGTCTCAGGGCTTTCTTTTTAAAAGGCAGAGGCTGAAATAACTGTAAATGAAGACTATATCTAAATAATTATTGCAGTAGTGATACTGTACATTTAATAGTTGAGATCTGTGAGTTGCAGCTCTCATGAGTAAACCAAACAGGAAAATTAGTAGAATCTGAGTTACTGGTTTAATAGAATCTTTTTTGGGAAAAAAAAAATGCTTTTGTTGTGAATTACCCTATACTGTTAATGTAGTTCAAGTAGGCCATCAATATGTGTCCTATTTACTGATAGGTGCAAAATAGGCGGTGGGAGATCAATCAAAACCCCCTTCCATAAATTATCATGACTTCTAGAAATTATCAAAACTTCACTGGGGCGTCATACGTAGTCTTCCCAGCAATGAGTTATAGTCAATAATTCATTCCCTGACGGAGCTGATAACAAGCAGATATTCTAATAATGTGGAAGGATTTACTACTGGACACAAGCAGTAAGTAGGAATTTCAATGCAGTGTTAAATGTTATCTCAGTGGAGAAAAGCAATAAAAACAGGACGGAGAGAGGCATCTGGGTACCCTGGCTGGATGTTTTACCTCTCTAATTAGCACAAGCATGTATAAAGGTATTGTTGTTTAAGTTTTCATTCTTGTTTTTGAAGCCAATTGTTTCCAGCATATTGTTCTATAATGACTTCTCCTGGCCTTATTGTTAGAGAGCACAGCAGATGGCTCTGAAAAAAAAAAGCTGAAAATAAAGTCTATTTCATTCTTCAGTTGTTCTCCCAAATTTGAAAATAGCTTCACTTGAATATTTTTCCTTTTAAAGGAAACTTCCCTGCCTAAAAAATCATCATCTTAGACTAAAGGTCTTAAATATATTTTCAGTGATTTCTTATCATACAGAGAAATCGACAAATTTGCTTTCTCTGTCAGAATGTTTTGAAGCTGGAAAAGAAGTGGTGATTCATCAAAAACAATTTTATTATGAAATTTGATTTATGTTGAGAAATATAAATGATGACGTTATAATGTGTACCTCTGTGTGGAGGGAACACATTTCAGTCAATTGAGTTATCCAATTTTATTATTTTAAAAAATCCATAGCTGGTTGTTCTTTTTATTCAAAAAAATTTATGGTGCTATACAGAGTAGAATTGTGTGTTTTTCAAGTATATGGACAGCTATGGATTGTACTCCATAGGGAGTCATTCATTTCAATTGGATGAATAAATATTATCATATTTTCATCAACTTCTCGGTGAGCAGAGAGGGACTGGTGTTATACTTTAAAACATGTTTTATTGCAAACCTACATAGAGAAAGGGCATAATTAGATCAATACTATAATTAACAATAGTTGTGGTTTGGGGCTCTTGAAAATTTATGAATTATTAGCCTTTGCTTTACCAAGAACAGTTAGTTAGAGGCAACCTAAGGAAGAATGAATTATGTGTTAATGCCTCAGTTTCTCTATCAACAGTGCTCATTTTGTTAGTCTTTAAGGAGGGGAACAGTAATTAAGTTGAAATGGAATAGCCGAATTTATAATTTTAACATATATTCTTAGTAATAACTACCTCAGTCATCTGTATAGTCTCTTTTGTAACTATAACAAAATTAAATTTACCCATGCAAAGATTTAACTCAGCTATAATAAGCATTGCTTGTTGATCCTTTAGACCATTGAGAAGACCCTGATAAATACATAATAATCACACATGTACAGTATAGTCTCATAATTTATTTGCAATGGTGCTTATGAAATATCATTTGTACTTGAATATTGTTGACAGAATTCAGTCCTAGAAATAAGTAGTGCCATAAGCTAAATATTTTTTCCTAATAAAACCCTTATAAAGAAAATGGTCATTTCTTACCACTATATGAAAGAGACCTTGCTAGTATACACAAAATGCTGAGTCACAGATATGTTTACTTCTTTCACATCTTTATTTTCTCCTTTCCTATCACCTAACATTCTAATGGAACAGAATAAATAAAATCAAAATGTGCATTTTAAATGTTATTTTCCATTACCATAGCAATCATGTTTTTTCCTGTTATCCATTTCACTTTAATAAAATAAACTTCTTTACTATGATGTTTACATTACTCTACAAAATAGGAGTTAGAACTTCCTGAATACTGATTAACTTACATTGGTGAGGTATTTATCAGTTGCAATCACTGGGATTGCTATATTTTAATTTAAAGAATGTTTCAATAAGGCAACTGCCTATTCCTTTATCACATGACACATTTAGTGAGATATTTATAAGGGATTTTGAGAAATACTAAAAAAGGTAGTCAGTAAATTCAAAGTATGTTACTGATGTTTTGCAGCCAGTATATGGTCTCTTGAGTGCAGTCTTTTAAAGATACTGAGCTGGACACCAGGCCTATTGTTAAATGCTACACCTTCCCCATGAACCTATTTACTCTCTGCCCCAGCCGACAACTGCAACACAAAACAATGGCACAGGAACCAACTGCTATTCCTTTCCCTTAGGTTTTCTCTGTTGGTAACTATCATTGTCTCTTCTGTCCATGTTTTTTACACCATTATATTGTCCCAAACTAAAGCTTTTGAGATTCACTTAGAAGAACTTTTTGATTTCAGGGGCTCTTTTTGATGGCAGCAATAAAGATGAGCAGATTTTTTTTTAAAGTGTCCTTCCTAAAAAGGCTTTCTTCAAAAACCTTTTTGCATTGACTTTAAAAGGATAAAACATTTTTTCCTGGGAAAGAGCTGAGGCTCTTGTCGGCACAGGTCTGTGTAGAACCTATGGCTGTTCAAAGGAGATTCTTAGAGAACCGTCCCTTGGAGATCACAACAGTGACCGTGACTGAACAAACTGCATGAAGAAGGGAGGGTATGGACCAATAATTTGGGGGCAAGTGGGAGGAATGAGGGTTGACCCGATCAATATGGTTCCTACTTTTAGTCAAAATTCAAGAAGAAAGCCATTTGAGTTTCTCCCTCAAAAGCACTGTGCTTTTGTTTTTCGTTCACCTTTTAAGTGATACACTGAGTAATAACCATGTGACATCAGTAGAGCTTCCTCATACTCCCAGTCACAATACAACATTATTTTGAGCATGGCAATTTTTTATTTTACACCAGAATCAGTACTTGGAGCACATTTTTTATATTTGTTGAAGAATACCTTGATACCGAACTCCTTTACCCATAACGAAATTGTTTTTACAGTTTCTGTGTTTTGGATCAGTGAAAACAAAAGATTGACACTTCTACATCACTCAGGCAGTCATTCCAGAGCACAAATCTTGCTACCCAGAGGAGAAAGGATGGCTGAACGCGAATAGTGCAGAAATAAAGATTACCCATAGGTGGCGCTGTGGTTAAAGTACACCTGAATGTTGATTACATTGAATGAATGTACTCCCTACCTCTCAGAAGAGAGATGTTAGCCATTATCACTATTATATTTCTAAAACCACAACATTAGCAAATAAAGGGCCCTGGTAATATGTTCCCACCCATTCTAATCTACAGAGACAAGTGTAAAGACCTTACTCCACACACACGATTATAGCCAGAACATTGAAACCACCTCCTAAAGTTTAGGCCTGCTTTACCCTAGAGATCCATATTAAAAGTTTTATTCATTCTTCTCTCTCCTCTTCCACATAAAATTCCTTTCTCCTCTGGAGAATCATTAAGTGACATCTGAACATGTTCCTGGCTAAATCTCTAACATTTAATTTTAGAATTATAATTTCATTTTAGTGTACACACTTTAGAAAATACCATAATCTAACATAGATCCATATGTTATTTAAGAAAACTCATTTTTAAAAAGGAAAAATAAAGAGATGAGAAAATTAAAGCCCAGAGAAGGACAGCTACTTGCGCATGACATGTTTTAATGGAATTGCAGTTCACTAAGATTCTGTGTCATTCATTTTATTACAAATTATAAACCATTTGAAAATGAACCCAAACAATTAAAGTGCAGTATCTGTTTATGGGTTGCTTTCCTTATTTGGTTTGAGTTGTGACCTACAAGAAGCATTACATCTTGCAGGTCGCCCTTCTTTACTCATGCCTATCTAAGGCTATTTTCTGTACAGGGAATTTTAATTACTATTATAGTTTTAATGATTTTTTAGAAAATGTTTTTCATATGTGCACAAGATGAATTGACATAACGATGCAATTTTAAATACAAATCAATAAAATTAAGTCATTTGATTTTAACACAGTAGGAATTTAAGGCACTCGAATAAAGGAATGAGTATTTTAATTGGTACTTAAAATGTCCTCTGCCTGGTTTTATAAGCAATAGTTATTCTTTCTTTTGCAGCCCTAATTGTGATTTTATAGGACAGAAATCTCCAGACACTAAAACTATAGATGTCCAACATCTGCATTGTCTTGCTAGGTTCTTTCTTCAAGTTCCTTTCCTCAATCTAGCAGTACCCTGTGCAACACAATATGAAAACTTGTCCCACAAGGCTGGTTTTACTTAATGATTCTTAGCCAAAAGGCTTTGCATTTTCATGATAATGTCTAACAGAAAAATCTCTTTGGAAGTTTCTAATAATAATCAGACCTAATATTAGCTCAGACTGGAGATTTACTAAATCTAGTTGGCAGAGTAATGTTGAACGGCAAGGTATTCAAAAATTATGCTGAGTTTCGGCCCTGGAAAGAATCTCTCCGACCAGCACCCCAAAGGCGCTCAACTCGTGATTTGTTCTAGAAATGACATTTCTAGCTCTCCAGAGGCTATGAGATTGCAAGTCGTGCATTTACTTCCTTCCATGGCTTTTCGAGGGTACCAGAAGCTCAGCACTCTTCCTCAATCCTGGGTAAGACAGTCAAGCAACGCTTTGTCCCTTAAGGTTCTGTTGTTGTTGTTGTTAACTTTGAAAATAAGGCTGGTGATCCCTTTATCACCAGCAAGTAACAAGTATGTATGAAACGCCTACTAAATTCTTGGTTAATACTTGGGATACGGGGAGGAAAAAAGGAGGCTAAGCGGGAACATTACGATGGGAACTACTACTTCCCTTACTGTCTTTTTTTCTCGCGGAGTAAACTTTCACTAAGGTTCATACATCTCCAACATCGTGAATTGAAACAAAAACACCTCTCGGGCACGTGCGTGCGCGCGTGTGTTAAGTTCACCGTCCTGATTCTCCCCCAACAGGAAGAGGTGAAGTTTCCTAAGGGTCTCAGCGAAGGGAGGCTGTTCCAGAGGGGCCAGCGGGCGCCAGCCCACAAGGTTCCCGCGCGCCGATGAGGCAGGGCGCCCCGGAGCCTCGGTTTGCGACCGCGGGTCGCGGGGGCCGCTCCGCGCGGGTCCCCGGCGCCGGGGTCCCCACTCCCCACCTGCCTCGGGCCCTTCCCCGCGCCTCCCTCGGCCCGCTCCGCCGCCTCGCTCGCTCCCCCGCCCCCCGAGTCTGGTTTCAGTCATCCCTTTGTCCTTTCCCGGATTGGCAGGTTTTATTATTCCGCCTGAACAATCCGGCCGCCCAGTGGCTGAGGGTCGCTGACGTCGGCGGCAGAGCCGGGGAGTAGTTGGGATTTTGCTCTGTCAGTAACACATGTGTACGAGCCGCCGAGGGAGCGAGCGAGCCGGCTAAAGGCCAGCGCCGCCGCCTCCGAGCCGGGCAGCTGCAGCCCGGCCGCGGCGCAGGCTGCAGGAGCGCGTGGGCCCGGCCGGCCAAAGCCCCGACGCCCGGGCGCGCCTGCTGCCGGCCTCGGCACGGGCCCCGCCGCTCCCGGGCTGTTTGTGCAGCCGCTCCCGGCCGGAGGCGCCGGGAGCCGGGCCGAGCCGCCGGCGGAGCAGGGCGAGCGGGCGCGCGGGAGGGAGGAAGGCGGCGGCGGCGGCGGAGGAGGAGGAGCGGGAGGAGCGCGCGGGGGCGGGGGCCGCCGGGCGGGGGCAGATCCAAAGTGAAGCCACATTGCCAAACTTGCAGCAGCGATTGCAGCAGTTGCTGCCGCTGCGCCGCGCCTGAAGCCGCGCCGGGCGGGCCGAGGGCTCCTGCAGCTGCTCGCGCGCAGCCGGAGGCGGAGGACTGGACGGGGACTGAGACTGACACTTCTGCTCCCAGCCGCCTGCCACTTACGTGGGGGCCCGAACCCGCCCCAGAGCCACGCGATTAAAAAAAAAAAAAAAAAAAAAGCAGCCTTTAGCCCCCTCCTCCCCTTTCCTGCTTCTGCGAGAACTCCCTCCCTCCCTCCAGCTCCGCCAGCCGAGGCGCCCCTTCCCTGGAAGCCGAGCGGCTGCGCTCGCATTCGCCTTCGCTGCCGCCTCACAGTATTGCATTATAGGGGAGAAGCAGGTAAGGGGGCGGCGGAGGAGCCGCGGGCCGGGCTGGGGGCGCGGAAGGGAGCGGGGCCGGTGGGGGGCCGGGGCTGTTTCCTTTGGCTTCCTTCCCTTGACCGTCCCAAATTGCAAGTAAACAATACGTCGCCTTTAGATAATGCGCGAGTCTGAAACTACCGAGGCCGGCCGGCCTGCGAGCTAGCTAGCTTTGTAGCGGTTCCTGCTTACAAAAGGGATCTTGGAGACCGGGCTGGTGGGGACCCCAGAGGGGGTGGGGGACATTTCCAGTTCGTAAGGGAGAGGCAGGGGCTGCTTAGAGAAGGATTTTAGTGTGAGAAGTAGTATGTGCGGGGTGGGGGAACAGTCACGACCCCCCAACCTCCTTAAACTGTATTTTTGAAATAGTGGCCGAAAGGATCTAAGTAACCAGGATTCGGTATTCTAGTTCTTTTTTAAAAAATTCCTCTTGGCTTGTACGTCTTTTGTTCCAATCCAGGAGAAATCCGGTGAATCACCTAATTAAAATCAAGACATGAATTAAGCATCCATTTTTGTACTACAAATTGCCAGCGCTACGTTTGTCCCTCCCTTGGTCTCCATTAAAAAACACCAGAGACGTTGTTAAAGGGGGGCAGATTTTGCCTCTAGCTGCCACTTCTGCTTTCTATTTCACTGACTATCCCAGGACCCAAATTGCTTGGCTATGTAATTACTAGAGTATAAGCCTATTTAACTTAAAAGCTTTCTTTTTTTTTTTTTCCAACTCTAAATGAAACTTGATGAGGGCCCGTCCTTAGTTATCAGGGGAGTCAGTTTCTGGTCAGTCCTCTTGATTCATCTCTTTTAGATTTAATCAGCATTAAGGTATTGCTTGTCCTTAAGAGCTTTAGCTAATGGGGTTACTGGATGCTTTTCTCAGTGTAATGTTTCCTTTTCAAAAAAATATACATATATATATTTACCTCTCACCAAAGATGGGGGCGGGGGACCAGCTAGGAATCTCCTTCCCTCTCTTCTTTAAAAAGGAATTCGGAGCGATTAAAAGGTTGTGTGGTGTGTGTGTGTGTGTGTGTGTGTGTGTGTGTCTGTTGGGGGGGGGTGCAATTTAAAGACCTAGGGCAGGAAATGCAGATTCATTTGGGTTAGGGCTGAAATTGTAACAAAAAGCAATTCCTCGAGTAAATGCATCAGATAAATCAATTTACATAAAGGTATGATGCATTCGGATAAATGCAATGCTAATGGGTTTTAGAGTGGTCCTGTTTCCAAAGTCTCAGGGTTTTGTTACAGCTTAATTGGTGCAGTACTTATTCTGGTTTATTGTGCGGTCACTGGACACACGTTCCGGGACTCTTTCGGAGGAAATGTGTTTAAAATCAGCCTATTTAAGGAACCCAAGTCCTTGCTTCGTTCCCTCACTCTCGTTCTTTTGCAGCAGCCAAGTTGGGCCGGGGACAGGCAAAGTTCGCCCTTTCCCTTCTGAGGTATCAGCTGAATGTCTTCAGTAGATAGCCAGAAGCCTGGGGGAAGCCCACACTCTCTGCTTACCGAAGACAAAGACAAAACAGGCAGCTTAATTGGCAGTAAATAACTTGATCTTTTTATAGAATAAGTGACTAGAGGAACACTAGGACTTTATTGGACTCAGAATTGGAGGCAACAAATTAATCGGTTTACGCTAAGCTTTATAAATTGATTCCTATATTATACCCCAGTTGCTTCTCTTACGGCATTCATTAGAAAAGAGTGGAGAGTGTTTCAAAGCAGTTTTTGGTGACCACTGGCAGGGCTGGCTCGAATTTAACTTGTGCATCTCTTAAGAGTGCCTTCTAGCATATTATCTGTAGCCTCCCCCACCCCAGCCCCCTTTGGAGTAACAAAGCTTTAGCATTTAAATTGCTGATCAAGGGCAGATTAGTGAGACCAAAGTGGAGAGTGTTTGTATAGGAAGTTAGCAGGCATCCTAAAGTTCAATGATCTATTATGCCTGCCTGTGTTCTGAAAACCCAGAGAAAATACTCATTGATCTTCAAAATGAAATGAGATTTGGAACAATAATGGGAGATGGCGGTCAGCACAATGGCATGTGAAAGGTGCTGTTTTAAAATACGAAAAACCAGTTTCACAACTTTACACACTGCACCCCCCTCCTCCCGCCACCTCGCCTCCCCTCCCACCACCACCGCCGCGCTCTCCGTCTCCCCTCGGCCGGTCCCTCCCTCCCGACTTCTCTTTCCCAAACCCAACTGTGTCCAACTTGCGAACCCCAGCGGCACTTCCCGGGGCAGAGCTCGGGAGGGAGCGAGGCCGGAGCGGCCGCCTGCCCTCGCCCCTCGGCGGGCTCGGGCCGCAGCGCGGGCCGGGGAGGGGCCGGGTGCGGCGGTGGGTGGGTTTGACCCTCATTTGCTGCAGGCTGCCGCGGGGAGGGGGCGGGGCAGAGGAGGGGGCGGGGTGCGGGGCGCCGCGAGGGGAGGAGCGCGCCGCCCAGCCTCGCTCTGGCTCGCGGAGTTTTGACAGTACCCGAGCTGAAATTGTCAGCGGCGGCGAGCGCAGGAAAGTTGAGAGGAGCTCGTGGCCCCAGAACAAAGCTTGAGAAAAGTAAACAGGCGTCTGCTGCCGGCAAGCCTCCCTGCTTCCCTCTCCAGCTCGGCCTCCTTCCCGCTGCTCCGGGGGGAGGAGGGGAATGGGCTCGCGCGCTCTCTGGCCGGGAATCACTAACTTTTGCATCGCCCCTGTTTTGTCTTTCTCTCCCTGTCCCCTTCCCGCCCTGTGCAGACCATGGTGAATCCGGGCAGCAGCTCGCAGCCGCCCCCGGTGACGGCCGGCTCCCTCTCCTGGAAGCGATGCGCAGGCTGCGGGGGCAAGATTGCGGACCGCTTTCTGCTCTATGCCATGGACAGCTATTGGCACAGCCGGTGCCTCAAGTGCTCCTGCTGCCAGGCGCAGCTGGGTGACATCGGCACGTCCTGTTATACCAAGAGCGGCATGATTCTTTGCAGAAACGACTACATTAGGTAAGTCTGCTTGTCTTTCCCCCATGAGATGGGTGAGCCATGCAGTGGCAAAAGCCTAAGGTTACCGGGAGTTTGGAGGAAGGGAGCGTACTTTTGGGAGTTCATGACAGCCTCCACCTCAGAAACCTGCTGATGGGCTAAATTTAAGGGGTTCAGGAAGCATACCTTAGACTTGCAGTATGTGATGCCAAATTAAGGGCAGCGCTATACTAAGTACAAACTCCCTTCTGGTGGGAGTAGGCTGTTAGGTGTAGAATGGTTGAATGTCCTGGACCAAAATTCTTCGTGGTCAGCCTTAACTGGACTTGAGGCTCAAAGTAAGCATTTTAGGTGAGAACTGCTCTGTTAAAGCAAGATGGGGAACAGAGAAACTCAGACAAAAGGTTGACTTAAAAATAAAAGTGTAGTTAGTGAGAAATGGTTTGTAGTGGTGGCTAATTATGATATTTACATAAGCACCTATAAACTTTTTTGAGTGGAAAGCTGTGACTCATTCTTCATGCTCCTTGTGAAAAATGCTGATTACCCATCAGTTTAAAGACTTGTAATTCTTTTTATAGCAAAAAACTAAGAAATAAAAACCTAGTGAAAGTGTTTCTCTTGATACTGTTAACTCCAGAGGCTTGGTAAGCTCAGTGTTAGTGTGTGGTTTGTGATGTTGAATTTGTAGGTTTTTCATTTGAAGAGTGTTCAGGTTTGGGGTTTTTATGTTGTTGTTTGTAGCACTGCCCTTGATCCCCAAAAGAGATTTAGAAAAACAGGCTATAGATTATACTAATCTTGCATTTTAAAGCATTGTATAGGAACATTTATATGTCCATGTAAGCAAGCAGTCTTTTCCAACAAGTTTCATTGCAATTAATGGAAAGAATTCAGGAGGTCAGGTGCCTATAGGATCTTTTCAGGTGAACTCAAGCTACTTAAACTCATTAATTTGAAAGGAGGCATTTGAAGGATTACACATTTAATTTGAGTAAATGGTTTGATAGACTGATGCACATGAATGCTTCTAGGAGGTGTTCTGTTTCAACATCCAGTAATTAAAAAAAAAAAAAAAAAACCACACGCACAGTGCTGGTACTAGAGAACCACACACTTTCAAGAATTTCATTCTGTTTGAATTTCCTCTTTAAACCTTTCTTTGTAATAGGGACTAATAGAAAATTTCATTCTTTCTTCAGCATGGGTAAATCAGTGGATGACATTTTGTTCAAAGTTTAGCTCCATTGTGATTCACCTTACCCTGCGGCTGATACTGCAAAAAAGATCCCAGTACAGTTCAGAGATGACTATGGGTATGTTTACCCCAGTGATATCATTAGTGCAAAATGGTGGAGTAAAATGACCTTTGGTTATTCTGATAATGCAGGCTCTATCCACTCTGCTGGCGTCCTCAATCAGTCAAGTAAAAGAAATATAGGAAGGGAGAGGGCTTTTATTTTTAAATAAGGATGGCTGCATTAATTTCACTAAGTGTTCTTGTAGAAGTAAATGTTGGAAAATCAGCAAGAGCATGGGTGTAATGCTTTCTGGTCCTCCTTCCAAGCAATGCCACGAGCTTTGGCAGTATTGTAATTAAATAGAGAACAAAACTGGTAAGAAAGGAAGGTGGATTGAAGTGGAAAAACTGATAGTGCAGTTAAAATTGGGTGAATGGTATGGTTTGATCTCTCCTAGTGCCTTCCAAAAAAGAAAAGGAGAAACAATTTTCACTTCTGACTACCACTAATTGAAAAGAAGATGGGTTCACTTGCATTCCCTGGGGACAAGTTTAGGCTACTGGCTTGCTGGGAATCTAGTCCATACTTTTCCCTGTTCTTGGGGCCAAAATATAAATGTCCGTTTGGTGCATGGCAGAAAAGAGGATGTATGCCCAGCCTTGAGCGTTAATTAATGTCAGGTTCGGTACACATTCTCACTTTTTGCCTCTTGAATTTGTGAACTGGAGTTAGGCTTGCTCTTGAACTAGATGCCTCCCTGAGAAGCCAGGATCTCTGTCCAGGACATAAGCATTACATCAGTACCAAATGGATCAAACGGATTTCCCGTCATCAAAACCCCCCAGCCCACCAATGTTCCCTCCTGCTGTCCATCAAGGTACCCACAGGGTAGGAAGGTGAGGGAGGTGCTGCCTGGCTCCTTTTTCTCTTGGGTACCCTCACCCCAAACTTCCCAAGTCCACTTCTTGGCAAAGCCTTCAGTTTAGAATGGAGGGCTGGAGAGTGGAGAAATTTGCTCACCTGCCCCCAGATGAGAGCACCCCCTCAGCCTGGCTGGGACCACCGCAATTTATTAAGGGGCTTTTGAACTGTCTTTACTTGGAAGTTGTATATATGTGTTTTAAAGCAATCAAGACTGGCTAAAAAGCTGCTGGAGAGGTTTGGGGTGGGATGTGGGTAGGAAGGAAGGCTAGGGACATTTTCCCCCGGTCCTTCCCCCTCCCCAGTCAAGTGCCCATTGGGCAGAACTGGGTTTCTGCCTCCTCTCCTCCTAGATTTCAGATAAAGCGGCTGCCTTGCTGCAGCGAATCCTCACAATTAAAAGCTTTAATTAGTAGCTCCTCCATTTTCTTAGTTCTGATGGGCTTTATCTAATGAGATCTGGTCTCTGGCTTAGATCCTCTCCGAATGATGTGTCCGCAATGAATGAGAGCTGCGTTGCAAACAAAACATTTAATTAACAAAATTGGCCTCTAAGAGAGAGGGGGAAAGGCTGCGGGGGAGGGGATGGAGAGAAGGGGGAGGATGGATTTAAAGGGGCCAATGCTTGTCCCTAGCCCCCTCCCCTTACAAAAGTCCACAAACCTTGGAACTTGCCCCATGACTCCAGACCCTTCAGCCCGCCACCCCAAAGCTACCAAGTAGGTTCGGAAACTCGGGTTCCCCTTCCTCCAGTCTTCTTTCCTTCACCCCCACCTGGGACCCGAAGATCAACGGGGAAAGTGCAGCGAGGGGGAAAGTTCGGGGACCACCTCTGGATGGGTGGGATGGACCCCTGGGGTTGCAGGACCTAGAGGGCCCGGAGATCCACTGCCTGAGAGGCCCAGGCCGGCGGCAGCATCGGCCCGCGAGGGGGCGAGCGCAGGGCGGCAGCCCCAGCGGTCGCGCTTACCCGGCTCGGCTCCGGCTCCACTCGGGTGGTTCACGTGGCGCCTGCAGCCGCAGTGAGCTTGGCGGCCCGGGGTGGGGGATCTTGGTGGCAGAGGGTGTGTTTGGGCAGGGGGATAGCGTTAGGAATGGAGGCGCCGCCAGGCAGCGAGTTCATTTCCCTGGTAATCAACAGCAAGCTGCTATATTCAGAGAATGCTGTCCCTTTAATTGAACAGGCTAGGTAATTAAATGGCACTTTTCCAATAGGACGTGCTAGGTAAATCTAATAGTTGGTTATTTAATATCACTTTGAAGTCTGCCCACTCAAGCACAATGACAGCACAGGAGCATGTGAACTATTAGCTAGGAAAAAAAAAAAAAAAACCCAGGATCTCAAAAATTAATTAAATCGCATGCAATTTAGGGGGAACGTTTATCTTGATTTGTCATAACAGAATTAATTCAAGGCCTCCAATTCACTTGGGGGCAGATCTGTTACTCTGAATTAACCAAGCATAATTTGGCTGATTTTTTTTTTCTCCCTCCCCTCTCTAATGCAGCAGTTGCGATTATACACGGGCCCCCTCTTAAGTATCAATAGCTTCTGGTGCTTTTAAGGTGCTTGGTCTCTAGTTATTCTGTACCTTTAATGGACTTGGCTCCAGGCATAATTTCTGGGTTGCATTTCTTTGTT
>PVLA01002547.1:35000-47500 GCA_004027455.1 Hydrochoerus hydrochaeris | reverse complement strand
TATTAAATCTTATTGACCACAGATGAATTTTAATTTCAGATTGGTGATAGATTTTTCCATCAGCTCTGATAGTATGTTTGACTTTTTCATCATTAACCCAGGCAATCACACAGCACTGAGTTATTGCATTGAAACAAAAAGTGCACACTTCACTTGGTAATTCTTTATGGATTTACAATAGGAACTTCATTAATGTCTGTTGTAAGGATCACAAAAAAACAACATTTATCTGCAAGTAGGAATTTAGCAAGCTTCAGAAGACTCAGGAAAAATATTAGACTCCTTTGTCTTCTGTAATGCATTTTTTTATTGCTATGCAGGGGGAAAAATGACATATTTGAAAACATCTTAAGCATTTAAAAATAGCCTGCTGTATTTTAATGCTCATATATATCCTTTTCCCTCACTCAGGTTTATGGGATAATTTAAAATGTATTCTTTAACTAGTAAGTGTTAATTATACAAAACTAAATGCAGTTCTATTTAACTTATAATATGGGATGTCACATAGAATAACCATTTTAAGAATAAAAATCTGTACTTTTTTAATTGCGGATTATCCAGTCAATCTGATGATTCAAGCTTCTTTTAGGAGTACCAATACATATAAATGCTGATAGGTTTTTATGGTTTGGATTTTAATGAGATAAATTGATAGTACAGAGCTGAGAACAATAAATAGGTAGCATACATATTTTGAGATGGCATTTGGAAATAGAGGCAAACCATTCATAGTTACACTAGGTAACAAAACCCAGCAAAAGTGCTAGGTATAAACCCTTTTTAGGAACCCTCCCTTTTTACATGTAAAAGCCTTTGCCCCCCCATCCTTCCAAGTTATGTCTTGTCTTGCTATGCTACTGTTTTTATATAAAAAATGATTGCTACAGCTCACCAACATGCATGGTGAGAGTTGAAGGATGGAGAGGAGATGGAGGATATACTGGAATACAAAGTACTGGACCCCAGCAACGGCAGTTGTAGTGAGGGACTAAAGACAAAGGATTCTTAAGAGATAGGAACAGGGCTTCAGTACTGTCTTACTGAGTACAAGGTGATGTAAATTGAGAGGTGTTAGAAGGAAAACTGAAAAACCTAGTGTGTTCATGAGATCATGTGTGCTGTATCTTTCGTAGTTTTCTGTTTCCCACACTTCTTTAAGAATGGGAGTGGTGGGCTGTTCATTTGAAATATAAAATATAGTTTAGACTACGAATAAGAACCTGCTAGTGTCTATTAATGTTAGAAGCCAAAGAAACAGAGACAGGTGGTCCTCAAAAATTAATGACTCTTAAAAGGCATAAGGAAATACAATTGAAGGAAATGTTCTTGTCAGACATTAGTAAGAAGCTGTGTTTTGGGGGTGATGTTAATTAAGAACATTTCCCTGTTGGCGTAAATGTCTCACATTTCTGCCCTTAGTACTCAGCTCACCATGAGCACAGTCAATTCACGAGGTAGTTTTTGTAAATAAAGGTTTTGGACTTGCTGGACAGGGTCCAGAGAGATTCTAATGAGAGGGCAAGGGGGAAGAGTTAATGAAAACACTTCCTGGTGGAACAGAAACTACTTTTCGGACCTGAAGAATGCTTTAAAATTGTTCTCCCCAAACCCCGTGACATTTCTTTTCCGGAGATGAAATGAGGAGAAATGACAGATAGCTTCATTTTATTATTTTCTGTTCTCTCACTGTCCGTATTTTTGGTGGGGAAAATTGGGCATTTATTTTGACCATTTGCCTTGTCGCAGAACCAATTACATTTTTAGAGCATGATGCATAGTAAATATACTGAAGCATCCTCTGTCTTAAAAATAATGAGCTGATTATTTGTGTATCTCTTTTTTTAAAGGCAGTTAACTGTATGGAAAGTATAAGCCCCCATTATCTGGTCCATTGAAGTTCATTTTCCTAAGATTTTTCCCAGTATTGGGAGTGTATAGTTCAGTCGTTCTGCATCATTGGCTTTTGTATATTTGGAGGAAAATAATTTTAAGCCTTTCAATCATAGAATGATTGCAATCTCAGATTACAGAGTGACTGAAATCTGAGATATGTTTGGATAAGACAGCTACGAAATTGTATTGCCCCTATCATTTTAAAAGGGCGTGGCTGGCCTCAAGAGAATGTTCCTTTCTAGAATATTGTGAAAATCAAGACTGGTGGCTAATTTTCTCCCTTTGTAGATTGTTGCCTGCCTTGAAATTCTTCCTTCCATTCAAAAGTGTGATGGGGCAACCAGAAATTATCTGTGATTCTCAGGATATCTCTTTAGTTGGAGAAAAATTTAGCGAGCCTTCCAGTTTACATTTCATTTCACAGTTCCCACATAGTTATATAATTGGTGTTGTGTGTGTCCATCGTGGAGGACATTTGATGCTCATTTATTAAATATGCTTGCTGGCTGCTGCCGCATCTTTGTTCTGGACAGACAAATTACCTTTCTCACACTGAGCTTCCACTCTGGGGAATTAAGCCTCCACCACTTTAATTAGCTTAGAAGTGGGGGGTTGCAGTTCCTAATAGACTTCAGGCTTTTAGTAAGTTAGAGAAAGGGGGAGATGAGAACTTCCTGGGAAGCTCAAAATGTCATTTTAAAGCCGTAAAACCCTAATATATATTGTTTCATTTTGGTAATTGCAAACAGACTGGTTCATGACTGTATAGATTGGTGTTTCTTACTTAAAATGTTGAAGTTAGACTTGTGTCAAACTATGTATTGATTCATGTACTGTATTTACAATGTTTGTGTAACATTAAGTGGTATAACAAGTAGGAAATAGTGAAATTAATCCCTGAATACTTGAACATATAATTTTTGTGTGCATACACACACAAACACACACATACACATGCACACACCCCTGCAGGTAAAGACCAAAATGGATGGAAAGATGTCACATGGGGATGGATAGCAGGATAATAATGACACTGACAGTATTTGTTCAGCTTTTATTAAGGGGCAGGCACTGTTGAAAGTCCTCCTATGTATATTAAGTAATCATCATTAAAGATGAAGAAGTAGACACAGCCAGTTTAAGTTCCACGCTTGAGCACATAAACTCAAAACTTACTTGGTGAAGACTGGGTTCTGAATGCTCCCCTAAGTTAAAAAGTTCAGGATCCCACTCTGAGGTAAGAGGTAATTCATCCTTTGTGGAGAGAAGCTTGTTTTAACAGTTCAGCAATTTGTTGTAGAACTTTCCACCAGAAACTTTCTGAAAGTCCATTTACCGTATCATTTTCTCTGCTAGTAAAACTGCAGAAAATGTTCTGCTTTAGTTCTTCGCTGCCAGAGTAAGCAGCGTAGAAAGCCTCCATCAAGTCACAGTTGGAAAGTAATCCAATAAAAGAAGATTAGTGAATGTGGAGAAGACAAAAGCAGTCATGTTTAATATCTCTCAAATTTAGCATTTTAGCTAAGATGCCCGTTTTTATTTCTTGCAGGTCTGCTAAAAGGTCAGAGTAATGCAGAATGCGTGCCTTCATCTCAGATTTTGTTCATCACAGGTGGATCCCATGTGTCTTCTGTAGACAAGTCACCTTTGTAGCTAGCACCAGTGCCAGCTCCATGCCATTGCACCTTCTTTAGTCTTGATTGCCCTTCCCGCATTTATTGGTGTATTAAAATGACTGAATATGAACATTAAGGACTCCATGAACCTGGGCTAATGGGAGACTGTAGAGAAAATGAAAAAAGATCCACCGGAGGACATCTTGGGGGGAGGGAGCTTAGGGGGAGGGAAATGACTAATGAAGCTAATTAAAAGAAGCATTCAAATCTGCTTTCTACCCTCATTAACAATTAGCAGGGCACTGGCCAGAGTTTGTACCCTGTGTTTTACCTTAACAACATTCTATTTGCTCTTTGTATATTTAAGTGTTGTAAGGAAATGTGTTTCAATCAAAACTGAACATGAGATAAAGGAAAGAGATGTGGCTTTTGTGATATTCTATCACAAACACTTTTATTGTATCTCTGTAAAATACAATGTATGTATGCATGTAAGTGTTTTTGTCCTAATGTTGCTACTCCCGTGGCAAAGATTAAAAAAAAAAAAAAAAAAAAAAGAACGGAAAAAGAGAAAAAAAAAATCAGGCTCATAGCAGCTACTGTGTAGAAATTTCCCCCTACTTCTAATTTGCTGAATGAAGAAAAAAAAATCTTTTATTTGTGATATTTTCAGAGACATTTGCTCTAGTATGGTGTATTTAAATAATAAAAACTTAAAAGAAAAAATATTCAATGGAGTTTGGGCTTAAGCTCTGCCTTTTCTCTTTATTTCAGAAAAATTTCAGAATTTTGTTCTGTAACAAGCCTTCTTTAAATCTCAGGGGTAAGGGAGATGGTATTTATATTTATTTAGTTACAGACCATTGAGTTATTTTTCAGATTACTTAACTGGCAGGGGTACAAAGCAATGTTTCTAACAGAGTCCTTTTTAGAAGTTCAGAATATTCTGTTAACAGTGCTTCCTTACAGTTGTATATCACAGGGAATTTTTTGTGTTTATACATAAATGCTTGTTGGATTCCGTAGCTATGTGTTTGTTCTTTTTTTCTCAGTAGGAAAGCCTTGAGTATTGATGAAAGGTATATTAAAGACAGTGGCACAGCCATCTTGTTCTCCTATCAGGCTGATGCTTTGCAAGGAAATAGTGTTTCTAAAGCATACCTGTGCGCAGTCTGCATCGCCACTGTTACAGGGCTCGGTGCGGGGATCTTCCACTTTGTACAGGTAAAGCAGCAGCGTCCTGGTGAGAATGTAGACTCACGTTCTGCTGGAAGGCTTGTTTGTTTTGATTCTTAACCCTCTTTTACTGACTGCCTTTCTGGGTGTTAGTTGGGGCATGATTCTAGTTTCATTTACTGTTCTTAAGACAGTTGCTTATTCCAGGCAGTAGAGCCCGCCCCCCACCCCCCAAACCACCTGCATCACCAGGGGTACCCTGAGGAAACACGTAGTCCTTGGTCTCAGTGGCCCACAGCTGGGGCCGAAGGAGGAAAATCCAAATAGACCTGGATGCTGGGGCTACACTGCCAGGATCCTTGCATGTCAGCAAATCTCAGCTGCATCTTCTGTCACAGACTAATGAAACGAGGTGTGTTTTAGACTCATACTTCTACTTTTCTTTTTAAAGTGGTATTGTGTTGTTCTAGAAGAGCTCTCCATGCAGATCTTGTGAGAACAGGAGTATGTCTTATGGTGAGATGTATGTAGCTCAGCACATCTCGGCTAAACAGTAGCTTCCCTTGGAGAACTTCTGTGCTCACTTCCTGTTTTCAGAGATTCCAGGCCAGGAGGAAAAATCAGTTGCTCAAGATATAAACCTCTGACTGGATAATTTAAAGTTAAAGCACTGAAGTTAATGTTTTGTCAGAGATTTACAGAAAGAAAATAAATGCAAGGAGAAAAGTAAAACGAAGAAAATCACATGTGTTACAGTATCTGTTTGAGTTAGATCCTTGGAGGATTTCTCAAAAAAAATTATATATATATATATATATATATATATTTCTAAAGAATCTTGGGACTCTTGGCTGATCAAGGGGAAAGTTTGTTAATAACATTGCAAGCATCTTCTATATGCTTTGTGGCATAAGAACTCTTTTTTTTTTTTTTTTTGGTACTGGGGATCGAACTCACGACCTAGCACTTGCCAGGCAGGCGCTTAAGCCACTGAGAGCTAAATCCCCGGCCCCAGCATAACAACCTTGTCCCTACATAAAAGAGTTATTATTTACTTTTTGTAAGTAATACTGTGTGGTGTTTAGTGATGTGGAGGATGAAGGTCATACATTTTAAATGAACTATTATATGGTTGGTTCCTCAAGCACTGCTGTGTATTTAATAACCAGCTTCTAAAAGCATTTCTTAAGTTGCAGACCTATAAGATTACAAATGTCACTCATGTTAGTATAATCCACATGCAAGTGATGACGCTTTCTCTTTGATGTGCTAAATTGGAGAAGGACTAATGGAGCTATGAATATACAATAGAACATATTTAAGTAGTAGTCTGGCTTTAGGTAAAACACTTTCTTGAAACCAGAGGCATTTCAAACAATAAAACCCGCTCTAATGGGGATGCTCTGTGTGGATAGAAAGCTACTAAAAACAATCAGGTTTATTCTGATGTGAGCAGTGATTGTGTGCAGTTCCTCCCTCATCCCCAACATTGCTTAGGAAAAAAACAAACCTACAAGCTTACCCACCTTTTATCCATTGCATTTGTGATGTTAGTGAGACAGTTGCTGCTCTTCTGAAAGGTCTTAATTCAGTATTAACTATATCATAGAGCAGGATGGCCCACAGTCCTTACCAGCAAGTGCAATTAAAGAAAAATAAAAGCAAATGTTACTGAGCCTTGTGAAGTCCTGATAAAAAATTATGTTTATGATACATATAAATGTCTCAATCATGCAAATTGTCACTCTTGCTAATGAAACAATTTTGCAAAAAGATGGTCCTCTAAAAGGGTTGAATGTTTTTTTACCTAACTGATTAGATTTACTTATCTATCCTGCAAAAGCAGGGGAGCCCGAAGAAGCCTTCCTAAACTAAATCGATTGCCACAAGAAACTAGTTCCAGCTCTTCATGATTTATTTGGAAATACTTTAACATAGTTTAACATATCTTATACAAAATGAGAAAATTGACAGAGCAGAATGAAGCCTGGGAGATTGTCCTCCTCTTTCTATTAACTATATTTAAATCCTTTCTTTTGCCTTTATCAACACTGGTATTTGAAACAACTAATCATCTACAGTGAAGCTCACAGATGACTAAATGTCAGTATAGTAAAATTCTAATGAGCAATACTATTTATATAAAATATTTCTTAGGACTAATAAATTACATAACAACACAGGAATCTAAGAGCTGTATATTAAGAGCCCAGTGCAGAGTTTTGCATAGCCTAGATAATTGTTTTTAAATTAAGAAGAGGATTTCCAAAGACTCCTTCCCAGAGGAGAACAACGCTGGTTGATTCTTGTGCCTATTCATTCAGTTCAAGAGGCCATTGGGAACAGACCCGGTTTAAGTTCATGTTACTTGTCCCTCTCTTACTAAGACTCACCTATTGTCAGTCCAGCCAAGTCACAGAAATGCTTATTGCAGTTAAATAGCAATTTGTTTCCATGAAACTGCAATTAAAGTATTACTGAGCAGCCATTTTAGATTGGCAATGCCCTGAACGCATGTTAAACAGCCAGCAACTCCTGCTTGCGCAGCCCAAGACCCAAGAAGTCTGGAAGTCACCCACCCACCCATGTGCGGTACTTGGTTAAGAGGCACTTGTAGTCCTCTGCTCCCATTGTGAGCACACTGAAAGCAGTAACAAGTCAGGGCTGATTTTTGGAAGGTGAACTTGAATTTCCCTCCATTGAATAGTATTTTCAGTTGTACATGGAGGGCTTTCTGCTGGTAGATTCGTGCATGTTTTTTAGAATGTTTTCAAGTTCTGATTGATTCTGTTGAAAATGGACCGGAACTCGGAGGCCTCAAGCCAATCATGTACTACAGGTCCTGATATGTTACAGCTGTGTAAACAGGGCTATTCTCTCTCCTAAGTCACAGCTAATATAAAGCATGGATGAAAATCAATTGATTCTGTTATAAGTTCTTTGAATGACACTGGAAAGTTGTTTAATGACTCTGTGAGGATGAACAAGCCCGAACTGAGCTGCCAAAGCACTGATTTGAGTCATCTCCCTCCCCTCAGAAACAGGGTAACTCAACTTTGCCTGGATTTTAGCCTCAACCTGCCACCAGATTCAGACCTGCTGGGGAGAGCAGGAGGGACCTGAACCAGATACTTCCTAGGTGTGTAAAGTTCAGGACTTGTCGAGTGAGAAAAGTGAAGTGCAAAGGTTTTCACAGAAAATGTACATTAATGTAAGATCCTGAGAAAGGAGATGATGAGTTCAGAGGTGGTGTTTTAAAAATGCAATTAGCGCTGCATTCTAACCAGCTTGGAAACAATTACTAGTTCGCAAGAACAAGAGGCATCTCACCTTCCTCTTGGCCCAGAAAGTTGCCCTACCTTGAATGAAAAGGTTTATATCAACTTCTTCAAAAACAATTTTCATATTTGTATACATTCACCAGTATTGTTTGAGCTGAAGTTTCAAAGCATTACAGTTCCTTCTTAAATTAATTTTTCATTTTTACTGAATTGAATGTTTTAGAAACTGTAAAGGGAGAAATCTGAGGACAAACCAAATTTGCAAATGAAAATTAATTATAAAACCTGGAAAGAAAATTGATTACTTGGCTGTAATTGTATAACTTTTTCTTTATTTAGATAAGATTTGGTAGGGACGAGTGTGTCAAATTCTGCATATTCCTCTAAGGCCTCTGATTTAATTCCTGTCATCAATCATAAGACTTACACTTGCCATGAACTTTGTGTCTTTAAATATAATGTGTAATGTAATAACTTTATCTTAGAGTTACATAAGCTTTGAAAATGTGTTTATACATTTGCCACTTACAATGAATGAGTACTTACACATGTGATCTTATTCAGTCCTCACAGTAATCTTTTTAATTATTACTTCAGATGAGGTAATTGAAGTGTAGAGAGGTGATTTTTTTTTTTTTAAGGAGGGCCAAGAGTAAAGTAGGCACTCAGGGTACGAAATGTGAGGGTGTGCCAAAACTCAGTAATGTTTTAATGCAGTGCTTTTTAAAAATAAAATTATTGCAAAAAGTCCGATGAACAAATTTTGAATAGAGACAGGGTCAGCGTTGATTTTTCTTTCGCTTCTGCTTCCAAATGGGAGAGCACTTGTTCAGGCCAGAAGTGCCAGAACTGCTGTTCGAACTTGGATATTTTGGTAGAATTGCCTTGTGAATTGTTAAGACTGCAACAAGGAGATACTTGTGAGCTACACCTAGTTTCTCCCCCACCCCTTAAAAAATAAAAGCATTGTGTTTGTCTTTCTCTACCTGAAATGTCAACTCGTTTAGATTGCCTGCATACTTTAGCTTTGGTATAAAAGAGCTCTTTTGAGTTTTGAGAAATCTCAACTACTTCACGATGAGGAAGTATAACTTGCTAACAGCTTGACCCACAAGTAGTTGCTGAGAAAACAGCAAGGCTTCAGTAATCATGTTATCTCAGAAAGCAAAATGGTTATATAGTACTCCACAAAACTAGTAAATAATGCATTTAAAATCTGAATAAACTGTGGCTCAAACCACATAGGAAGCTAATGACTTGGGTTATATAAGTCATTTATTCTTGTATAAAGGGAAACACACACACACACACACACACACACAGGACAGCCTTCTCAGTGTGGGGGATCAAACCCAGGGCCTCCTGCATAGTAGATAAGCCCTCTGTGACCAAGCTATACCCACCCCCCTCCTCCCACTCACACAGGAGTATTTTTATTTTATTAGGGGGGAACTGTGTTGAGACAGTTTTGCTATGTAGTGCAGGCTGACCTTGAACTCACTATGTAGTCTAAGCAGTGATCTTGCCTCACTCAACCTCTTGAGTGCTGGGATTAAAAGCATGCTCCATCACACTTGGCAATGTGACTATTTTCATAATTTTTTTACATGTGCTAGCATATGTGAAAAGCATACATACTATGAAAGAACTAATATTTATGTTTGTTTTTTAAGATAAGAGAGCACTAAGGTATTCAGATGGAACAGATTATACTTTTAATTACATCCAAACAATCCTGAGTTTTAAAAATTTGTTGGCTGTACTTCCTATTTTCCCATTAATTGCAAGAGTCCAAGAAGATTTCAAAATTTGTAAATAAATTACTGTAACACACCATTAGATCCAAGTTGCTTTTATTAAAAAGAAAAAGTTCAGGAAAAATACGTATCCACTTCAGTAAAACATTTTTTGATATTGATTTAAAGGTTAAACCAAAGAAGTTTTTTTTTTTTTTTTCTTCTTGCAGAGATTCTCAACTGCAATGGATTTTGGTACCAAAGTGCCAGTTCTCAAAGCCCATAACTTTTCTATGCTATTTCATGGAATATCTCACAGCTCACTGGCCCTTTGCAAGCTATATTCTAATCTTGTATTCTGTGTGCAAAATGAGATGACAGCAAGTATGTGTTTTTTTTTTTTTTATCAGCCTGAAGACTAAATTACCCTTCGTACTGGATACGTATGGGCACATACATATCCTCCTTGGGTCTCAAGGGCCTGGGAAATATGCAGAGATCACATCTATGGGTTAAAAAAAAAACTAGAGTATCAATAATAAATAGCAAGGCAGTATGTATTTAAGTGTATATTATGATCTAAGCTCATTAAATCAGCACGTCTGGGAAAGGCATCAAGAAGTAGTAGGCAAGATTTGTACCAGGGAGAGAGGTTGCAGGACTCCTGTGTGTAAATTCTCAGTCATTCTACTCTATTATGACCAAAGCCCACCACACCTTCTAGGTTTTCAATAAATGCCTTCTATACCTAGAGCTAACCAGAGCAAGTGGTAGTCTAAGTAGTACTTTTTGGGTTTTTCCTCCCTTCTCTCCATCTCTTCCTTCCTTCTTTTTTCCTTTTTATCTTTCATTCCCTCCTTTCTGTTAGAGGTTAGGAATAGATGTGCATGGAATTTAGAAAAAAATATTTTCTGAAATTCCAGGCTATGGGGAAATTTCTATCATTTAAAAAACTGGATGGAGAACGGTAGGAACAATTGCCTTGTTCCTTGAGGGGCTGAGGTCTCCCCGCACACGGGGAATTTGGCAGAAGTTCCCCAAACATCCCTGTCACAAACCTCATCTCAAAGACTTTGTTTTGTTTCATTAACCATCACTAAAATCCTCTGTCCTACTGTCCAGGTGCTGTTACAGAGCATGGTATAACTCAGACTGTGCTTTTTTGTACTTCGAAGCCTGCATAAGGCTGTGACATCAGGAAGTCTCAGACATTAGCAGTGTCGGCACTTTTTAAAAGTTAATGTAATACAGCATTTGATGACACTTCACAGGTGTGTCAGGGAGAACAGAGGTGAAATAAAAATTGCATTACAAAAAGAAACCAGCTTTCAATGTTCCTGATGAAGTTTGGGGTACCCCTGTAAGAGGAAACGTTGCCTCTGGTTTGTTAAAATGACATCCTCTAGAAATCTGATCCTTTACTTCTTTGATAGGAGAGTGGGCAGCAGGGGTAGGAAGATGGGGAAGAGGCAGGTTTGAGTTTTCTGGTTTGTTAGTGAATCAGGCAGGTAAACAGCCCTGATTTTCAAAGGACAGGCATTCTAAATGGATTTCTGACACTGATGTTTTTAGCTAGGCCTCCCTTCATGGGGTGGGTGTAATTCACACACTGCCATCAGCCACCTCCAGCTGAAAGCAATTGTTTTTTTACCCCCTTTAAGTAGTAAAACATGTTTTAAAAGAGGAAGGAACTAGTTGATTTTGGCTGGCTTTTGAGCCTTCAAAACCACACAGTGTTTGCGGGGGTAGGGTGGGGGGTGGGGTGGGGGCTAAAGAAGAGGTGTAGCTGAAATATTTTTCTCCTTGAATTGTATTTTGTATGTTTTTGGCCTGCAATTGCTTTCCAATAGGCCCACCAAGGATTTCCCCTCCGGAATCCCCATGTTTTGCATACTGATGGCATGTTAATGAACTCATTAGGCTGCATTTTATCCAGCTCTGGACACATTTGCGACATTATTTTTCAAAACAAAACAGGGTTGGGCAGTTGGTTGGGCGTGATGAAAACTGGGTGACTAAGTTAAAAAATTAATTCTTAATATGCTACCAACCTATTCAGGGTTGGTTCTAGACGCTCTTATGACCTCCTGCCCCAATTTTTAAAAAGCCACTAATTTGATTTCCCTGTATTCCCAAAAATTTATAGAACTGTGTGACCTCCAAGGAACATGACTAAATTTCATATAAGACTAGGAAATATGGGGCTTTCTTGGATTCACTGGGTATTATGGACATTTTGTATGTACTTGTGTTATCATTATTATTATTATTATTATATTTCTGTGTCATCTTTCCAACCAAAGAAGAGATAGCACCCATCCCACATAGAATGCTATGAAAATGAAAGATAGAGTTCTTGCCTTGTATCCTGTGTCTGTGCTTTTAGGAGAAAGGTACTCCTTCCCCCTCCCTCCCCTCTTAAATTTTAAAGCATGTCATAAAGCACATATTGCACTGCGGTGTGAAATAGGCACTAAACTGGGAGTCGGAAAACACTTGGAATCTAATTCTAGTCCTGAAGGGAAGTCAAATGGCAACTCTGATTAAATTTGTTTTTCTAATCAAATATTAGCCATGGGCTAATCATTTAATCTCACTACCTTATTTTGTCCATCTGTTAAATAGGAATTTACAGATAACAGCTATATTTGCCAATACATTACATGTATTCATTAAAGGTGAAAGGGTTTTATATTCCAAAGATGACACTCTTTCACATTGTAAATGCTACAGTAACTTCTCTGATTTAAGGGTTAATTATAAAATCTTCGATTCACTTCGAAAATGATTATAAT
>PVLA01002547.1:0-30000 GCA_004027455.1 Hydrochoerus hydrochaeris | reverse complement strand
CGAATGCACAGGCCTCCGGGTGTGAGGAAGTGGGAACACACTTTGGTGGAGAGGCCTCGGGGCTTCTGGGGAAGCAGAGCTCTTGCCTGGCCAGCCCTGTGCATTGGTCTGCACCTGTGGGAGAGCCCCCAAACCTGGTCCAACCACTCCTGGCCCCTTGGCCCACAGAAGCCAGAGGGCGATTAACATTTTGGCATTTTAAGCCTCTATATTTTTGGGGTAATTTGTTAAGCAGAAATAATAAGTAGAACCTGGGAAATAAAAGAATAATACCTACTCAGGGAAGAGTTTCCTGCAGACCCAGAAACAAAGCAGACTAGGTTGTTCTGGGCTCTGAGACTGCTGCTAAATGACCATCAAATGGGAGGCAAAATGTGGATGCAGTGACCAGACAGAACTTGATCTGTCTCCTGGCCTGGCCCGACTAGTGACAACAGCCTGGAGAAGTCACTTGGTCTCTCTGGACCTTCATTGTATCACCAAATGCATGGCTTGGACTATAAACATATTGAAAGTGTCTTCCAATTTTAAAGATTATGTGGTCTCACCTCCGTGCATCTATCATTAAGAATTAGAACATCTACATGAGAGGCACTTTGACACAGTGACCTCTCAGCGAGAGGGACTTAGAATTTCTGTAAGAAAGTCATGCAAAAAAGCAATGATGGGAATATATTTGTAAGGCCCCCTACTTTCTGTGCTCCACCTTTGTACAGTGTTTCACTTCACCCCTTCATTCACTCGCTTATTCCTCAATAAATATTTGCTAAGCATCTGCTGGTATCAAGTGCTGTTCTCGGTCCTGGAGGAACAGCTGTGAATAAGGTAGAGGTAGCTCTGCTCTCATGAAACATTTGGGGTCACAATCAACACAAGGCAGTTTTTAGCCAATGATATTTTTAACAAAGGGAGCAGAGCTTATTTTGGGGTGCTGTCAGGAAGAATTCTCTAAGTGACTTTGACCTAAAACCTAAGCAACATGAAAAGCTGTTCCCGAGGGCACAGCAGTGCAAAGGCCCTGAGGTTGTGGGCCACTGTGATCTATTTGGGGAGGGAGGTAGAGAGGAATGGGCTGTTAAGACTGGAGCAAAATAAACAAAGCAGAGCATTGTATGGAAGTTGGAAGAGTAGTCAGGGGCCCCTTTAGTAAGGTCTTATAGGTAGTAAACAATTTAAATTTTATTCTAAATGAAAATTATAGTTCTTATAAGTGAATGATGTGATCTGATTTATGGTTTTCAAAGATCATTCAGCCTTCCCTGTTACTGTCTGTTCAGTGGTCTCTAAGGAGTGAGGGTTAAGGGGGTTTCAGCACATCTTGAGCACAGTGGCCCTAGGCTGGGCTGTAGAGACAGAAGCATGGCCCTGGCAGAGGGATGGATAGCTAAGCTGGAGAATGGGCAGGTGATGAGGCAGCAGGACCTGCATAGAGGGACTTGAGTGAGTGCACAGAGGAGCAAAGATGGGAGAAATGCGACTGGAGAGAAGATGGGGTCAGATCGCAGACACAGTACCGCTAACCAAGCTGAGGAGATCGGACATAACCCTAAGGGCAACGGGTTTCTGTTGGCGCAGTCAGTTTTCTGCTGTGGCTGCTATATGGATGATGATTAAAGTAGGCAAGATTGGAAGCAGAAAGACAAGCTAGGGTTGTGACAGTAATGAGGGAAGAAATCATGGTGACTTGGGGCAGGGTGGGAGCATGGGAATGGGGAAACTTGGTTGGTTTGAGAGTGGTTGAGGGATCAGACCTGGGGATCAGCTCTATGTGGGGAAGCAAAGAAGAGAGAAGCCAGGAGGTGTAGACTTCTCTGACCTTCACTCTTTGCATGCCAGAGATGGAAAGAGGGTACTGGAGCCGAAAGTAAAGCTACTTTTCTTGGTCCCTTGGTCTTAGGTAAACACTCCCAGGCTTGACCAGTATTAGTGGACACTGAGGAAGGGCTCAAGATAAGAACTGTGGGGCCTTTATTTTTATAGTAGATCTCCCTTTTTTGCAGCTAGATTTTCCAGGGCATCTGCCTGGAGTGCAAGGATTTACAGTGAAACTTACCCAGCCGTAGTATTTTCCAGCTACTAAATCCAATTATTTTCCAAGAATCATCATTATGGCTCTAATGTAAAAGTGAAAGTTAAGAGTAAGACTCGCTGGTTCCCTTCAAAACCAAGCACCTGTTGTCTGGCACACCTGGGAGAGACACAGAGGAGCCAGAGCCTGAAGGAAAATCTGTTACGACAATCACTCTGCTGTGTAACCTAGCTGCCTCCTCCTTCCCGTCCTCCTGTGCCCTCACAGCCTCTTGCTGCTCTTCTTCTAAACAGTTTCTGAAGTGTTAACAGAATGAAAAAGCAAGGTTTAGGGACATATAATAAAGTATGTAAATATGTATCTTGTAACTTCAGCAGCTTGGCTTTGTCTCAGTTCTCTCCAAGTTAGCAAAACAAAAATCAAAAGCAAAACAGAAAGGGCATTGCTGAGGTTAGCCCTTGGTCCAGATTTGAGAAAAGTCTCTCAGTTCAGAGTCATGTGGTGAAGCTATGACCACTAATGAATGCGTGAGAGTAGAGCACTTTCATGTTTATTGCTATGGTCTTCCTATGATCTCTTGTCTTTTTCGTTGCATTGGCAGCCACAGTAGAAATAACTTCTTTTTTCAGCCTTTGTATATGCTATAACCCTGTGGTCTGGGGGTTACATAAACAGCGTTCATTTTAAACCCCAGCTCTGCCACTGTCCAGCAACTGTAACATATCCTGAGTAGTGTTACTTAACCTTTCTGAGCCTTGTTTTCCTTATCTGTAGAATGGGAAGAATTATGGCATCCGCTTTCCCAAAGCAGTATTTCATAGTAAAGATACAGACTCTGGGGCCAGACTGTCTGGGTCCTACCTTAACTTTGCTACTTACTGACTATGTGGATTTAGGCAAGCAACTGCACCTCTCTGAGCCTCAGTTTCCTCATCTGCAAAATGGGGATAATCACTGGGCTGAGGAGGCTTTGAAAGCATTTTGCACTTATTTGTACAAAGGGATTCTCCCAAGAAGTAGATGCCCAGAGAAACACTACACGCACGCAAACATCTGCTAATTAAAAATTTTAAAAGACCTTTGAGAAGACTAAGGAAGGGTATAGAAAGCCAAGTGGCTAGCATGGAATCAGTGACTGAGATGCATAGTTCCATTCTTGTACTCTGACCTGTCACAGGACTGAGCACACAGTGAATGCCAGGTAGGTTTTGACTGGGGACAGCTTAATCACTCCATAACTTCCTTGCCTCAAGGTTGATATTTTTTTCCTTGCAAGCAGAAGCTAATACTGATTTTTCAGAGTTGATGAAGGGGGATGTGATAGTCCTTATTTACTAACATTTGCTTGGACTGGAGACTGGGACACCCAGACTATGTTATGAATCAGTCAGTGGATAATAAGATCCACAGTGCTGTATAGATTAGTCACTAATTTGACATTTGGGGAATTTTTGCAAAATGTTAGGGAACATTCCCAAGATGCAAATTGCTGTATCCATAAAGTACATTTGACTCCGAGGATGGGTGGCTCTTTCCCTGATGTGGTTGCATTCGTTCCTAGCACCAGCTGTTCTGGGCTGCAGCACGGTTTCTTTTATTTCTCCCCCCTGAGAGGTGAGTGTTGGAATTTTGCTCTGAAAACATAATAACAAAAGTTCATCAAGCACCTACTGTGTGTCAGGTATCTCTTGTCGCATTTAATTTTCAGAGTCACCTTACATGCTCAGTGTCACTAGCTTCTCTATTTTTCCACGAAGGAAGTTGAGGTTTGAAGAAGTTAAGCAGTTCGCCCAAGGCTTCGCTGCAATGGAATCTGAACCTTGGTTGAGATCCTGAATTGGGAGCTCCAATCTAGCACACTGTGTCTCCCATATCACCGGAATATTATCAGGCTCCATCCGGGTTCTCCTACAAGGAGGAATGGTGGCGAGAGGAAAGAGTCTTGCTACATGTCTTTAGTTTTAAGCCACTGGACAGCATCTGTGGCCATAAAAACTTGTTCTGCAGTGTTGTACAACCAGACCTGACTTAGCTGATAATCTAGCACTTTGAGGATTTTTCTCCTATCATGACGGTATTTTCAAAATCAAATACAGAGAACTGTGTTAAGGGAACAAGAAGTGCACCCATCCTGAGGCACAGTTATCATCCTTCCGTTATTTTTGGCATCATACCATGCCATTCAGACTGGGCAGGATTTTCCCCCAGTCTCCTATTTGCTCCAGGAGAACATAGGGCATGTGTGGAGGGCTGGGTGTGAGGAATATAGGAGGCCCAAGGAACAAACCTGGCTCCTGGAGGTGGCCTTGGGGGAACTCCGTTGTGTGTGGGAGGTATCCAAAGCAGAGTCCCCCCACCACCAGCAGGTACTACATGCACCAAAAGAGCAAATAAATGTCTCCTGTTCCAGAGGAACGTCCTTCAGTCACCATTTACAATGAATCAAAACAAAACCAAAACCAAAACAATTTTAAAGGCCTGGTGGTGAATATTTTCTAGGAGTCTGAGGTTGGAGGATCCTAAGTTCAAAGCTAGCCAGGGAAACACAGTGACTTAGTGAGAACCTTTTCAGAATAAAAAAAAAAGTAATACAAAAGGGCTGGTGATGTAGCTCAGTGTGAAGGACCTGGGTTCAATTCCCAGGACCACACACACACACACACACACACTCACATAAAGAAAGAAGACAATCTTAGATCTCTTACATGTTCCTTTGTATCTGTTTTTGAATAATTTCGTAGGTGTGCTGCAGCTGCCCAAATGAATGTCCGGTTTCTCAGGACAGAGAGTACAAGCTGTGCCTTCTGCTCGTCACAAACAGTCCTTAGTGTTTCACATGTGGTAAGTGCTTAATAAATGCTTGTTGAAATGGAAGCATCTCTTGGAATGAATCCATCTCACGAATTTTATTTAGTACTTGAAGTATCAATAGTGATTAAGTTCTACTTAGTAGCAGAATTGGTTTTTCAAAAAAACACTATAAAAAACAGAAATAGATAAGGCTACATTTCTAATATCCAGGGGGAAGAAAATCTAGAAATTGTCCACCTTTTTGACTATAGGAATCTCTCTCTCTCTCTCTTTTTTAATTGTCAAAAAAATTTTATAGGCTCCTGCATGTCACTGTAGTTGTACATTTAGTGTTTACTAAGTAAAAAGCACAATAAGAAAACATTTCACATTACTTTTGATTTTATTCATTTTAATAATATTTATAAACTATAAATTAAAAACAGTAATATTGTTCATGGCCCATTATTTACCCTGCTCACCAGCAGGTTGTGGTCCTTACACATATCTGGGCAACAGTTTGGACACTGTGGGCTGGGCCGGGGTGGCAGCACTCCAGTTTGAGGCAAATCAGCCTGGCTGTGGATTTGGACGCATTTAGTTTCTTTAGGTTTCTCTTCCTCCTCCTCTTCTTCTACACAGTTGAAAAGCCGCAGCAGTTGTAACTCAATGAAGAATGCTAATTCCAAATGCAAACTTGTAGGTGGATGGATTTATTTATTTATCTGGGACCTAATTATTTAAGATGTGGTCCAAGTCTCATTGTACATGTCCAGTGGTTCTCCTAAATGTCAACCTCAGAGGCAAAATGGCACTAAAAGCTAGTGTCTACAGCACCTTCTTGCTTGTGTGGAGGTCTTGATTCTAAGTCTGGATCTCTTTTTAATTGGCTGCTGGAACCAGTTCAGCTAGAAGGAATGCTCTGAATTCATCTGTAAAATGGGGAGACCAATTAGATAATCTCTAAAGTCCCTTCTGGGTTCTGTGTCCTGTAGACCCCCCCAAGAATGACCTTGACACACCAAAGTCACATTGCCAGGTACAAAGTGCAGTGGGGCTTCTCATTAAACCGAGAAGCTGTCCGCGTGGACTGGCTGGGAAGGGCTGTGCTCAGACATTGCTTTGGGTATCTCCGAGAGGAGGCTTTCATTTTAGTGTCCTATTATTAACCTTTTTCCAAGCTCATTTTCCAACTTTGGGTCCCCTCATCAGAGTTGAACATGGACTGTTTGGATTTTTGCCCAAACTGTTCTCCAAGCCTGATAGCACATTCATTACTCCCTACCCATGGTTTCTGCTAAATGACCTCGTTAGTGCTCTAATTACATGTTGCTCTTCAGAAAGCTGGGGGTGGGGGTGGACGAGTTAATGAAGGCTGAGTACTGAGATGGAGTACATTGTAAACATACTGAATGCTGCCTACCTTCCGCGGGCCTGATTACCCAGAGGGAGGCATAAGCTTTGTGCTCTTTCTCTTCTCTTCCTTTTTCAATACCCACGAAAAGATAATAATAATGCACACCAAATATGTTGGTAGTGGTTGGTAATAGCTGTATGGTAATATTTTTACAACTTAATTTATGTGGAACCAGAGATTGAAACAAAACAAAACAAAAATCAACCCCAGGGGGAAATGAAATGAAAACTCATGTTGTTTTTGAGCACCTACTGTATGCTCACATACTTTTTTGTTTGTTTTGCCAACAACTCAATTGGGTAGTTACCATGCTACATTCACTGATAGAGAAATAAGTTCAGAGGTTTAAGTATTTTCTAAACTCACAAGTAGTTGCAGAGTTGAGAACTGCAAACAAGTGTGTCTGATTCCAAGTCCTAACATGTCATGTTATGTCTCCATTCATTCATTCATTCATTCATCAAATATACTCTTCTATTTTATGATCAAGTACAATCATATAATTTCAGAGTTTCTGAAATATCAAACTTAATTTTGTAAATTCGTCAGATGAAACTAAACTCAGTGGTATATTCTCCCATTATAATTTTCTCAGTCCTCTCGGACTTCTTATAATTCTGCTTTGGGGATTAGATCATAGATTTGAGATTCAGGAATTTGGGTGTATATTTAAAGGTTACCCTCAACAAACCTCTTACTTTTCAGTCCAGAAAATTGAGATTCAGTGACTTGTTGAAGTGATGCACTAGAGTCTTTTCTTTTCACTGTGGCACAGTAGAGAGATGCCTAGGGTGGAGGAGTGGAATTTACTTGGGGTACTGAGAAAGGCGGATCATGCTTTATAACCAATGTGAAGCTTTTTGGGTGACACTTCACCTTGGGCAGTGTGTACATGTGCAGCCTTGCTGGTTCGCACAGGCTGGCTAGCAAGGGACTCCAATTTACATCTGTTAACTACAAAACTACAAAGGTCAACTTTTAATGAAAGAGAACTTGCCTTCCAAACTTGATATCTTAAGTATGTAGGGTTTTTTGTTTTTTTTTTTTGAGGTTTCCTTTTGGGTGATGTTAATGGGAACTTGTAGAGTCAAATCTTCTACTTGTCCCTGCAGATTTCTCTGTCACATTTTTGTAAAAGTGCCACCTGCAATATGTTGAGTGATGTCCACACTTTGGACATAATAAATGATGTGATAATAATATTAAAAGGATGTGACCTTAACAAAGTAATGAACTTTCTTAAAACAGGGCTTCTTACCCACACGATTACTAATTAGTATTTCAACACAGAAATTTGAATTTTGCAAGTCAAGCATTTTAAAAATGTGAGCATTGTTTGTTTGACAGGCAGTCATCACACATGTGTAAGCTTAATGTATTAGTTTATCTTATAGCAATCAAGTTGTTATTATAACTGCAAGAAAACTGGAAAAACAAGACTTTTCCATAGAAAAGAAACTGGAGGAAAAGGAACACAGACACAGACACACAACTTTGAGCAGTTGCCTGAATCTACAGTATATTTGCTGAATTAGAGATGTGAAGCAGCAGGAAGCCACTACTGCTTGTGATCATAGTATTAATAATTCTACTGGAACATAATAAACCTATAATATGTTTACCTTAAAATAAATTATAGATCCCGTAGTAAATGTAAGTCTTTAGTCAACGTCTATCAGCTTGGGAGAACAGCTCCTTTCTTTTGCAGGTATGTCACTAAACTGAATGTTTTGCCATAGAGTAATTTTTGTAAGAACTACCTAAACCTTCTAAAGTAATTCAGCTGTATTCCTCTTTTATTTTTTAATAACCAGAAACATACCGAGGAGAAGCAAATGCACATCTAGAAGTTTTGAATGACTGGACAAAGCAGTGTTAAAAACTCAACAGCACTAATTACTAGCTGAGCAGTATAAAAACCCCTGAATAAATGTCAACCTAGGAGATAAGCTCTTATCTTAATCTAATGACTCCACAGACTTAATTTGTCAGGCCAGCCTAGTTGATGAAAAACAGGTTGCTATTCTCCAGTGTTAGCAGGAACATCTTTCCAAACTTTTGAAGTTGGATAGTAATACCATCAGTGTCATCTTGTAAAAATCTTATGACCAAGCCAATTTAATTTCTATTGTCCTGTTACACTAATTAAAGTTATTTCAGTCCTGTTGGACAAATATCTGAGAGTGAAGCAAGTGCATTTTTAGATTTGCTGCATTTTGAACTAATTGCCCACATCTCCCCCTATTCCATGATTTCTTTTTATAGTACTACAACATCAGGAATCATCATCTTCACATGGGTAAACTGACATTTCCACAGAAATCTGTTAATTCAAAGGAAACCATTAATTGAGAGGCAGTGTAGCAGCATGGCTAAGAGTCCAGACTTAGAGGCAGAAAAGCCTGGGGACACATTTGCTTTGTCATTTGTAACTTTTGCATGACTTTGTTTCAATTTTTAAGGCTTTCTTAGCCTCACTTTAATCACCTGTAAAATAGAGGATAATCAGGAATAGTGTACAAGTTACACAAGATAATTCATGGTAAGTCCTCAGGCAGCCCTATCTTTATGCTTACTATAATTTAGTTTTCACTAATTTACCCATTCATTCATTCATGAAGTCAACAAATACATACCTTGTCCTAACAAATCTAAAATATACACTAAGTGCTATAGAGCATAAGAAACAAAACAGTTTCCTTTGTCCATGTTGGGCTTTGAATAAACTTCCTGCTCGAGGAAGCCCACACTTGACATAATCAGTTCATCTCACTACACCAGAGAAGCAATTTCCACAGAATTACCATGATTTTCCACCAAAACTCCTCTATGAACCCTGTTGCTGGATTTCCAGTAAAATGGAAATGTAAATTTCCATCTCCATGATTTACTGTGCAGATGACATGAGATAATGCTTGGTGGACAGCCAAATGCTGGTGGCCTCTCAATTCCTTGTCTCTTATCCCTGAATCACATACATGGAATGAGCATATCTAGTGACTTCTTTTCTGTATTGTTTCATTGCAGTCTCTTTGTCAACCCGTATTCCTGCTGTTCAACCCCTTACTGCTCACATTGCACCATTCTCATGCTCTTTTTTTTATGAAATGTCATGTGGAGAGATTTGTCTTTGTTATTTAATTTTTCGTCTTCGTGGAAGGTGATGAAAAAATTTATTTCAAGCCTTTTGAAATGCATGCATAGACCTGAAAAATATATACTGAGAGGCTGCTTTGTATGAGGAACCCTACTGGGTACCGGCTCACCCTCCCAGGTAACACACAGTGCCTGCCCTGCAGGACCTTCACAGCAGTGTGGTAACCGCCGTGGCAGAGGATCACAGAGTACAGCAGCAGCAAGATGGGGAGTGGAAAGGAGAATGGCATGCAACTCCGGCTGGGAGCCCAGGTGAAGATTTCTGGAGGTGAGGACACTTGGGCTTCACGCTGAGAACTAAGTCAGAGTCAGTTGGGTAAAGATGTAGGGAAAGGAAATTCCAGGTTGAAAAGCCAATGTGTGTACAGACCCATGGAAGAAAGTAGTTCAGTAGAACAGTGAATGGCCTGGGTGGTTGAGTGGTGGGAGATGAAGTGGTGATCAAGGATCATAAAGGATGTGCTGAGTAGTTAAGAGCTTCATTATGAAAGTGACAGAATCATGATGAATTTTAAGCGGGCTGTTAATTGTTATTAACGTGTCTTGGGCCCAGGAAGCTGGAGCGGCTCAGTAGTCTCCTGGTTCTCACCATTCCCATGACCTCTGATTAGATTATCTTTGCTGGCCTCTCAGCAAGCATTCCTCTCCCCCTCTTCTCTGTGGTCACTGATGACACACAGCCCTTTGGCTTCCTTGGCTCTAAAAGCTTTCATTCTATTCTATCTGGACAAACCTTTTTCTTCCGGTTACACCAGGAAGTGATCTTCCTTTGATGGCTCCAGCAGTGACATTGCTATTCTTGGTCACCATCTTGTAACTTTCATACTCTCTTTTCCTTCTGACCCTCAAAGCCTGCTTCTACAATCCTCACGGAGACTTCTCCTTGACCTGTCTAATCCCCAAGAGCTCCTTCTTGGGCTTCATTCTACCCTACCCAGGTTGCCACTCTTGAGTTTGTGACTTCTCTCACTTCCAGTCCTCAGCTTCATACATTTCTTTTATTGATTGGAGAAAATGGTATTCCATATTGGCTGTTAATTCTACTTACCACTTACTACATTTCATTGTAAGTTGAATTCTCAGTGTTGTTCATCATCTCTAATAAACTGCCATTCACATTTCTTAGCAACATTGTCATTTTAGGTTATTCCTGTTTATAAAGACAGGTTTGGTGGGCACACCTAGTGTGCTCTGGGAAGCAGTGTTACTCAGCATGTAACCCATTCCTTGATCCAGTCTTGCCACAGATATTTGAACAAAAGGCAGACACCTGATGCTGGAGTCCCATTGGCTGCTCTAATAGTCTCTTCACATGTGTTCCTGTCACACTTACAGACTCCCCTATATTTCAACTATCTTCAATGTATTTCTACTAACTTTTGACTCAAAATCATTTGAGGAGATCATCCTAACCTTCAAGTTACAACCTAGTCCTGCTTCTTCTTCCTTGTATATTTTTGTAAGAAAAGTGACTACTGAGTCTCTCTACTGACTGTTTTTCTTTGCTGTTTTCAATCATATTCCTGAATAGTTCAACCTGTCTTGGAAACCTCAACTTGGTTTCTATCTTAAAGTAAAATTATAATGTTTATTTACATCTATTAATACTTTTCTTCTGATACTTTGTTTTGTGTTTTAAGTTTGAAATGCTTTTTTTCCCCTGTTTTTCTCATGCTATGTGTAAAGTTGACTGAATTTTATTTCTTCCTTAATCTCCACCAATTTGTTTAGAATTTATGCCTACTGTTTTGATGGGGGGGGGGTACTGGGAATCAAACTCATGGCCTTACCCTTACCAAGCAAGCACTTAAACCACTAGCTGAATCCCCAGCCTCTATTCTTTTTTTATCCTTTTAATGAGAGTTTTAACACATATAATTTCAATTTATAATTTGCTATGAAAATAAAGTTTAATCAGTACTTCTATCATTATCTAAATAGAAGCTTTAGCTTTTACTGACTGAGCATCTACCATTCCATATTATAATTATTTGGTATTAGAGCCCTATCTTATTTCTAAAAACAGGAATTATTTATAATATTATTTATAATTAATGCTTATTTAGATTTGTTAACATGTTTTACAGGTTTCTTTTTCCTACACATTTTCTCTTTCCTTCATGTTTTTTTTTTTCCTTATTGAATACCTACTTAGTAATGTTTGTTTTGTTTTGTTTTGAGGAAAGACTGTGTGGTCAATAATTTTCTAAGATTAATCTGTGGCATGGTCGTTTGTGTAGAATTTTATTTTATTTTTATTTTTTTACTTTTTATCAGTACCAGGTATCAAACTCACAACCGTGTGCTTGCAAGGCAGGCGCTTATGCCACTGATCTAAATTCCCAGCCCCTGTGTAGAATTTTAGACTCACAGCATTTTTCCTTGGTGCTTTGAAAAATATTCCATAAACCTCTTACAGCCATGGTAGCTGAGGAGAAGTCTGTTGCCAATGTGACTGACTTTGCCCTCACAGTCTCTTTTTTTCCCCCTGATTCTTTCAGTTTCATTTTAACTTTGACATTGGAAACTTGCACTATGATGTTTGTAGATGTGACTTTTTAAAAAGTTTGTACTTCTTGATATTTGGTCTCCTACCTCATGACTTCATTTAATTTTACAAAATTTCCAGTTAGTATCTCTCTACATTCCCTTATTCCCCTAAAATTCCCTCTAGTACAATGGAACCTGTTCACTAACTCAATTCTCTGCACAGTTCTGGTCACAAACTGAACTGGGCATGAACCAAATCAAATTTCCCCATAAGGTTAACATTGAACCTACCATTGAAATTGATTTGATTCTACTCCTACTTGGTTCATGTGAAGAATCAAGTTTGTGAACCAACGTACCACTTATGTGCTAAGGAAACTGCTACCTATCAGATACCAAGTTAGAACATTTTTCATTTCCCTGTGTCTCTAACTTTTTAAAATTGTAATCATTTTTCTGTGTAACTTTTATTTCTTTTTTACCTCTGTTGTCTTTTTAAAAATAGTCTTTTGAGTCATATTTTAGTCCTTTCCATTAGTTAATTTGTGTCTAGCATCTTTTTTTTTAACTTATGAAACTTTTTATTTCTTAAATATTTTATGGTTTTAAGAGGTTTTTAATTTTCTCATGTCCTGGTGTTATTTTATAGGATTTCTTCCTTCTTTTATTTCTTTATTGACTTAAAAGCTACTTAAATGTTCTTTTTATATGGTTCAAATATTTCAACTTTTTGTGTTTGATTTTAGTTTTTTGCTCAGTCAAAATTTTTTCCTTTATATGATTTTTGAAGATATTCATTATGATTCTGTTTGTAAACTCATCTTCTCATTCTCTTGGGTCTTGTTGTCTTCCTTATGGGGATGGTTTCATAGCTTCTTCTACCTAAGCGCTATAGCTCTTCTGAACAGTGGTGTAGACCTGGGTCTTACTCTATCACACAAACTCACTGCATACCCCTGTTCATGGGTAGGTGACTTGTCATGGTTGTAATCTTGGGTCAACAGAGATGTGTTTTAGCAGCCATTCATTGATTTGAATCACTATCACTACTTTTAATTTCATATAGGTAGTTTATACCCATGTTCTCCATTAGATACTCACTTTTTGATTTTTACTTAACACTCTGGCCTCACATAATTTTGTCTTTTGAGGGAGACATCCCTGGTTTTATGTTATTTGTTTATGGAGTATGTTCCTGTTTTTAAGTATGTCAATAATTTTTAAAAATTAGTTTTTAACTCCCTAGTAGTATATGGAGGATCTTAACATGTCTTTTTATAATAAGTATTTTGTTCCTTAAAATTGATACTTGGCCTAGGGATTTAGCTCAGTGGCATAAGTGCCTGCCTTGCAAGCACGCAGCCATGAGTTCGATCCCTGGTACTGATAAAAAAATAAAAATAAAAAAAACATAAAATTGATACTCATTACACTTATAAATTACTTTTAATTCCTTATTTACAATGCCTTAAATTTTTGTTTATATTTTATTCTATAATATAGCTATTTTATTATTTTACTTTTATAAAAGCAATGCATGTGTATTATTTTAAAAGTAATGTAGCACTATAAAGCTTACCATGAACCAGAATAATTTTTGTCCTCATCTTGAGTTTCCTGCCTGAGATAGCCACTCATAATTCTTCTTTTTCACTTGATGGTTAACTTTACATTTCTGCTAATAGCTGACACTGATTACTATGTAACACTCACTGTTCTAAGTCCTGTTAACTCATTTAATTTAAACAATATACTTATTTTTGACTGGTAAATCTTAGGAATATTTTATTGTACCCTCATGTACTGCATACCAGCATTTCAGTCAGCAATGAGCCACATATATAACAATGGTCTCAAAACACTATAATGGAACAAAAAACATTCATATCACTTTGTGACATTGTATCTATTGCAAAGTTGTATTGCAATGTGCTCCTCATGTGTTTGTGGTAATGATGCTGGTGTAAATAAACCTACTGTGCTGGTCATCATATTAAGGCATGGCACATACAATTATGTCTAGAACATAATATTTGATGATAATAATAAATGACTATGACATTGGTTTGCACATTTAATATGCTAGCCTTTTCACTGTTATTTTAGAGGATGCTCCTTTTATTTATTAAAGTATTCTACTGTAGAACAATGTTCCATGTTATGCCAGCAGCAGTGTCATATACCTCATGTTCATCCCCTCACCTTTTGCAGTACTGATCCCAGGAATTTTGCACCAACCTACATCCCTGACTCTTTTAAAACAATTATTACTTTAAAATAGGAGCTCCCTAAGTCCCTAAATTGCCCAGGCTGGGCTCAAATATGCAGCCTCCTGCCTCAGTCTATCACAGTCCCAGGATTGCAAGTGTGCATCATCACACATGGCTACCTTGTCTCTTGATTGCATCCAGGGGCTGCATCAAGTGACCTTATCCCATCCGTGTTTGTGTAAGTGCACTCTACGATGTTCACACAGGGAAATCACCTAATCATGCACATCCTCATCACGAAGCAGTGCATGACCATATTTTTGCCACAATAGATAAAAAATTAAGTCTTCTATAACATCTTTTTCCCTGTCAACATTTTTGTTTGGGAAGACCATTTCGTTTTGTTATGCACTTTCAAATGTAATAATTATTTGACTTTTATGTTTCCTTTTTTCTATACACCTATGATTAATTTTCTAAATATTCCAATATCTTTACCAATTCCAATCAGAGAGTTTGTTCCTGGACTCAGAATGAGCAGCTATAATTTTCTATGGAAGTCTCAGACATTTTCCTCTCCTGCTTAGTATGGACTTTCCTTCTGGAAAATTGCACAGATGTCATTATATATTACTTTTACCTCTTTCTGAGGTATCTCTATTTTCTGGATTTCATGTCTATATTTCTTTTGGTTTGTTTCTTGCTTGGTTGATAAATGCTTTTTTCATAACTTTCTAAAACAATGTTTTAACTTTTCATGTCTAAAATGCCTTTATTTTTACCACCACAAGATGAAAAGCTGAAAATAGAAAACGTTGATGATATTGCTCCATCCTTCCAATATCTGGTATCATTCTTGATGAGTCTAATGCCAATTAGGTTGTTTTCTTTAAAGGGCCTAATTTTCCTACCTGAAAGTTTTTTTGATCTTCTGCCTTCATACTTTCCCACCACTGAGTCAAAATGTCTAACACCCTCAATTTAAAAAGAGGACGGGTTTATTTTGGCTCATGGTTTCAGTTCATGTTTAGCTGGCTCCAAGGCAGAAGCAAGATTCTATAGGGAACAAGAGAGGAAAAGGTGTTCAACCCAGAGTGGCCTGAAAGCAGAGAAGGAAGAGCAGAGCTGGAAAGGGAGATGTATCCTTCCATGTCATGCTCCAGGGACCCACATCTTTCCAAACCAAATCTTCTAATGGCACATTCAGCTATGAAGTCATCAGATGAATCCATTCATGAGTATGACACTCCATGATCCAATTGCCTTCCAAAAGCCCACTTCTTATCACATGAGATTTTGGGGGGATATTCTAGATCTAAACCATAAATTTCTTAATCTTTGGTATTCTGGACTTTGACATTAATTAACTTTGGGATTAGGGTGTTTTATGGGAGATGAGACCATTGGGAAGGAAGCTTGGTAATACTGATGTTGCTACTATTTTATTTTATTATTTAAAAAAATTTATTGTAAAGAGAACCCCCCCCATGAAACAGAATAAAGCCAATCAAAACAAAACAGTGAAAGTGTACCCTCAAAACAGGGTAACAAGAAATCCACAATGGCCACCATAGTATCTCTTGTTATCTTCACAACAGTTGCCCATACCATCAGACATAGCAAAATCAAACAAAACAGAACAGACTAAAGCCAATCAAAACAGAACATTAAATAAAACAAAGCAGAAAGTTGGAACAAAACTAAACAGTAAGAACAAAATTGTATTTCAAATACAAGACAGAAGAAAATCTTCCATATTTGCTGTACTGCATACCGTTATCCTCCCAATAGATGCTCAGACTACTGGCCTTAGCCTTGCAAAGTCAATCAGACAATACAAGCACGTAGTTGCTTTTGTATCTCAGTTGCTATCAACTTAGCCTGTCTTCTGAACCAGCTGGTTGCCTATGGGGTTGGGGGTGAGGGCTCTTCTTGATTCTCAGCTCACCCACCGCCGGTTGACTTACAGGAGGGGCGAACTGGCTTCTCTCTTCCTGGGCCTGCATGGTTTGTGCGGCGTACGGGAAGGGCTAATGGGCTTCTTGCTGTACTCCTTCCAAACCCAGCATGGCTTCTGCTGACTCATGGGAGGGGCAGACCCATTGTTACTGTTTTACTTACTGAGGTTTAGTTCAAATTTCTTGTCAATTGTCTGTACTTTTCCTATTATCATAGTTTTCAATTCTTTCAGTGTTTTGGGCTTGTTTTATGGCCTACCACATGTTTTCTCTTGGTGAACACACTGTTGTACTTGAAAAGAAATGATTAGAAGTTGGATTCTGTAAATATCTATAAATAGCAATTAGGTTATGCTGTTAGTATTTTTAAAATCCTCTGTGTATTCAGTGATTTTGGAAACCTAGTTGTTTGGACTGAGAGGGAAGCTCAGTGGCAGAGCACTTGCCTAGTCTGCATAAAATTTTGGCTTTGATTCCTAACTCCGCAAAAGAAGAATCTAGTTGTGGTATGTATTGCTGAGACAATGGTGTCTACATTTCCTAACAGACTGTAGACTTGTGTATTTCTCTCCTTAATGGTGTCAATTTTCACTTCATATCTTTTGAGATCCTGTTATTAGGTACATACAATACAATTTTATTGTTGTGTCTTCCTGATAAATTTACTCTTTAATCATTGTGTCTGTGTTCACCTTTGGTAATATTCTCTGCTTTCATGTCTATTTTACCTGTTATTCATATGGCCATTCCAGCTTTCCTTTGCTTACTGTTTACATAATAGTTTGTTTTTCTTCAGCCATTTATTTATGTTTATCTCCTGTGTCCTCATGCTTAAAGTATGTCTCTTATAGACAGAATATTGTAAAGTCTTGCATTTAAAGTATGTTCTCATACTTTCTGTATTTTTATTAGATCATTTAGTCCATTAATATTTAATATAATTAATGACATCACTAGATTAAGTTTTTCCCCTTGGATTATATTGATTTCATTCTTCTTTTCTTTTGTGTTGCTTGAATATTCAGTCTATTTATTAGCTTATTAGTGATACTACTTGCATTATTTTAATCTATGCCCTTGTACCAATTTCTTCTGTGGTAGTTAGGGTCCAGTCAGGAAATAGAAGGCATACCAGCTGTTGAGCTGGGAGTTTAATGTAAAAAAAAATGTTACCTAGGTAACTGAGAGGGTATAAAGGAGATTCTGAGGTATCATGAAAGTAGAAAGCATCTGTCACCCTTAGGACTTAGAGAACAAAGGGAAGAGATTATAATTATTAAGACTTAGAAGCTTAAAGAAGGAGCCCCGTAGAGGTGAAGGTCAGAACACTGAGGAGAAAGAGTCTAGTGTGGGTATCTCTGAATGAGAAAAAGTCCTGGACCCAGACTCTGAGGAAGAGGTCCTGACTGACATGTACAGAGATCTCAGAATGGGACTGGCTGCTGTGCTGCTTGTCTACAAGTTGGAAAAACAGCAAACTGCATTGAGCTGCTTTTACCAGAAGGAACTGTTACAGTGTGAAGAAGTATCACAGTGATGACTTTTATAGGAACCAGGGACAGGAAGCCTGCAGGAAGTAAACAGGTAGTAGACAGAAAGGGACAAGTCCTGTGTTTCTTCTCCATCCTCGCAGTCTTCCTCTAGTACTCTCTATTAACAGAACCTTACAGGAAGCCAGCTGACAAAACAAAATGATGTTTGCCGAGCTCCAGGCTGGCATCACGAAGGAAAGGATGACAGAGTAGGATTGAGGCTGAGGGCTAATAGCTGGTTCTTCTTCCAGTTGTGCAATACATCTTTACAGCTCTCTTGTCTTACAATGTTTTTTTCTCTTCTTGGACCTACTCATTTCAGCTTTTCCCATCTTTTCATCTCCAAACTTCTTGTCTCTTACTTATACTTTTATGAGTAGCAAATGTCACAGGGACTAAGATGGGGAGATAGGAAGTGATCAAAAATGTCTGCTGGATTAAAGGTGATACAACATGGCTTATGATTAGTGCCAAGTGATTAGCACAGACTTCAATTTCCACAGAGGCTCAGGGGAGGGAGGGACTCCTCTCTGAGTGTCTCCAACTGAGGTGGCTTTGAAGGCTTCATAGATGAGATGAATCTGGAACTAAATAAGGACAAATAGGAAAAACTAAACACAAGTAGAGGATGAATCACTCAAAGTGAAGAGCACAGCATAAATAAAGGCATGGTTAGAAACAGTCTGGATGTCTTTGGCTGGAGGTGAGTCTTCTGTAGATCCCTTAACATCAATGTGAAATGATGGAATCAGAGAAGAGCAATTGAGAAATTTCCTGTAGACCTGAGGAGATGACACCTGTGACTTTTTCAGCTAGAGAGCATTGTGATTAACACTGCTGAATGAGAGTACTGTGTCAGTTGGTTAGGGCGATAGTTGATACTCCGGTCTTAAACATACGTGTATAATAGGCCTAATAGGAATTGGAAAATAAGAAAAAAAATAATTTTTAATGGTCTTCAGATTTTAGCAATATTAATTTTAATTTCACAGTCTACATTTAGAACTAGGGGATCAGAAGTTAGAGAGAGAGAGAGAGAGAGAGAGAGAGAGAATAGACAGTCAGCTGGGGAGAAACCCAAGAGGTTGAGAAAGCTTCTAAATGGTACAGGAAATGGGAAGAAAATGGTTTCAGGTCAGCTGAGGATTTACCTAGCAGGCAGAAGCATCTACCTGGCAATAGGTCATGAGTTTGACCCCTGGTACCTTAAAAAAAAAAAAAGAAAGAAAGAAAGAAAGAGAGAGAGAGAGATTTCAGGTCAGCATGTGACCATCTTTACTTTCAGAAGGGTGGGAGGCAGCATTAGGAGAAAGCAGTGCACGTTGGTTTTATTATTTGCATCAGGACTTGAAATAAGGGGTGGTCTAGCTGCTTGGATTATGACACTACCCCCATCCCATTCCCTTGAGTGCACCAATTCTTCCTGTTGAGGCCACACACTATTTCTCTGAAGATCCCCTTTCCTAATCTCTGAAAAAAAAAAAACCTTTGCCTGTGCCTTAAATTGTGACAAAGTATTGTATCTTAAAGATGATTAAGATTTTATTGCTTTTTGTTCTTCAATTGTGCTAACTCTTCCTTCTTCAGGGTAAACAGTTTCACTAGAAAAAATACAGCCCACAAGTTCCAAAGGGAAATTATAATACAGTTGTATCTTTATATTCATGGGGGACCAGTTTTAGGACACCAGTCCTATACCAAAATCTGCAGATATGCTCAAGTGCTTTATAATAAACGGCATAGTATTTGCATCTAACTTATGTATATCCTTCTGCATACTTTAAATCATCTCTGTATTACTTATAATACTCAATACAATGCAAATGCTATGTAAATAGTTGCTGTACAATATGGAATTCCAACAATAAAAAGGTCTGTGTATGTTTAGTACAGATGCAGTTTTTTCTCCTGGAATATTTTTGATATGAAGTTGGTTGAGTGAGCGTTTGTTGAACCCTTAGATACAGAGGGCCAACTACATGTTGTTGAAAAAATTAAACCTATTTGATAAACAGAAGAATGGACATATTCAAACCGGAATGCCCTAGTTATCTATTCCACCAAAGCCTCTGCTCTAACTTTACGTGGAAGGGCTCTGTTTTCTTTTTTGGTTTCTGAACTTTGCTAAACTACATCTGTTGTTTTTAGGAGAAACTAAGTCTCTCAAGCAAAGCCTAGAAAAGCTAGTTGCACTCTGGACACGTAACTTCAGCAAATCTCTTGTGCTTCCAGGCACGTTGAGATCCTGTGGGTGCAACTCCTCGGAGACCAAGGGCAGGATAATCAGTCCAAGGAGACAGTTAATTTTAGTACAAAAGAGGCTAGATGTGATTTATTTCCAACACCAGCAAACTGAAAGACCTAACAATCATCAGAACAAAACACAGACTATCAAATACTTCATGTTAAAAATGGCTTATGTCAACTGAGATCTGTCTCCTCATTAGCAAGGGAGACGGGCTTCAGGTGGCCCAGGATTATTTTCAGATTGTCTTTACAAAGAAAGGTGTTTGAATCATTGAAAAGATAGAGAAATGGGTTTGGAGACAAGAAAGAGAATAGGAGAAGAAAAGCAGGTAAGAGAGGACAGGAGCATTTTTATAGGAATATCATAGCTCATTTGTCATTTCCTTCTCTGTCATTATCTTTGGAAAGCATAATACTAGGACAAGATCCATAGGACTTATGCTACGTCTTAATTATCTTTTCAGCTGCTACAGGAAAGTCCTCTTCATGGCTCTGTGAACCGTGGAGCAGAGCTCGGGGTGCCCACTGCCAAATCCAGCCTTTCTTCCAGGCCCACATCTCTACCTCTGGGATGAGTTCTGTTGCTTCTCACCCAGCAAAGTGTTTCCTTGCTCTTGAATAGAACACGAGGACCTGTCAAAGGTCATGGCTTATAGCCCCATTTTTGATTTGTTCAACTCTACAAAACAGCTTAAGAAGCTCCTTTTCCTGTTCCTGAGACTCACACTGCGTCTTAATCCCAGGGCTTGGAGGAAACTCTTTATCAACAGCAGGATGAGGGTTCTGATGGCAACATACAAGGTGTTTTAATAAGGGAAAACTTTAGATCCTTCCTGTTCTTTTTTTACGGTCATTGTTTACAGAATACCTTGGGTCCTGAATCCTGCCCCTTCAATCTAATCCCTTTGTCTTCTCTAAAGCCATTATTACACCATGTGCCAGTTTCTGCTGTTGCCTTCATGTATAACACATCTTATGTACCTCATTTTTTCATGAACTGGGACACTGGTGGCTTAATTATCTGTGAGTCTCCTGTACCTACATCAGTGCCAAGTGTTTATGAGTAAGAGACACTGAATGAAAGAATGCCATTTATGTTGAGACCATAGTAATTAAACTGAGAATGAAGCTGTCTGCATATATCTCTGGCAAAGAAGAAGAGGAACATTATGAGATTCTTGTATTTGTGAGAAGAAAGATTAAAATCAGTGTCTTTCATTATTCCTAAAGAGAAAGCTCTGGGGGTGTTGCTCTGGCTGTGGGGTCAGAATCCAGGGCCTTGGTGGCATTTAGGTCTGCGTTCTCCTTTTGGCATCTGTCTTGTGCACATTTCAGAGTAGGGATTCACACTTACCTTTCTTTCTACTCCTGGTTGCTCCTTCCCTACTTTTTTCCATAGTCCTCACTCTCTCAGATATCACAAGATACTCTACTTGACCTGTCAAATGTCCTGTTCTGTGAGCAGATTAAGGGCATTGTTACAGGTTTCCCAAACCACATGCCATCTTCTTAGTTTTTCTTTGAGTATGTGAGCTTAGGAAGGGTGGACCACACACTTGAAGAGGAAAATGACATCTTCTTTTTTTTAAAATTATTTTTAATACCTCAAGGTATTTTGTAAAATAGGAGAAAAATTACATCTGCCATAGTTTCCAGGAACTCATTTTGCTATTTCTCCTGCAAGCATCCCTTGTGGCATGCCTTCTAGAGCACCCCGGATTCCATGCCTACCAGAGAATGGTCTTCTGGAGAGCTTCTCAAAGGAGTGCTTATTCTGTTAAGACCTCTGATAGTGCCCCATGCCCTCTCTGATCTGTTCATTTCTATAACTGTAGGGGTGAGGCACAAAGCCAGCATCAGGCAGGGAGTCTCCATGTACGAATGTCCACATCTTTCACTCATGTCCTTTAAGGGTTTCCTTTCACATTTTCTGATTGTGTTTCTGAGTAAATGGTGTCAACAGCTCTCAGAACTGTTAAGTTTTCTATTTATCCTCAGGCCAGGAAAAGGCACAGATCACTGCAGTGTAAAATTACCAGTGGTTTTGACAGTGACCTGGAAGAACTGTGGAATGAAGAAATTTAGCCTTGAGAGCTGAGGTTCAGCCCCAGGCCCATCTTAACCAAGAAGTTCTGCTCAATTATACAGGTCACAAGAAGTTCTGTTAGTCTCAAAAATATCGAACTCATCAAACTTAAGTTTGGTGTTGTTGACACGTCTTGATGAATGGCCAGTTTTAGACACCAAGCATGGTATTAACTTGTCCGTTTCCTCCTCTATTCCATTCCTACTCCATCTTCATTTTGAAAAGTAATTCTATGAGTTTTGAGATTTTCTTTTTATATCTCTTGTAGGTCTCTGCAAATCAGCACATTCTCTTCTGAAGCCTTGAAGACTTGCTGAATGGTCAAAGGGACCATATTTGCTGAAGGAAGGAAACTATTTCTTGCCAAGCCCTCAGAGAGGGGATATCATAATGGATAAGAGCTCTGACTTCAGAGGCTTCTAGTTGGAGCCTCACTTTGCCACTTCTTAGCCATGAATCAATGAATGAGTTACCCTCCATGTGCCTCAGTTTTATCATTTGGAAAATGGGGACAGCAGTACTAATACTTCTTTGGACTGTTGGAGTTCATTGGTATAAAGCACCCAGTGTCTGCACATGAAATGCTCTCGATAAATGTTAGCTACTGTATTAGTCAGCGTGGGTTGCCATAATAAAATACTATGGACCAGCTGGTTTAAATAATAAAAATTAATTTTCTCCCGGTTCTGAAGGCTGGAACTTCAAAGTCAGAATGCTAGCATGGTTGAATTCTTGTCAAAGCTTCCTTCCTGGCTTGTGTTGACCCTCTTCTTCCTGGTTAATCACATAGCAGAGCCAAAGAAACATCTCTCCCAGCCTTATGACCTCATTTAGCCTTAATTACCTTCTGAAAGCCCTAAGTACAAATATGGTCACAGAGATTAGAACCTCAACATACTAATATTGGGGAGACAGTTTAGTACATAGCCAGTATCCATCTTTAGCTGGATGATAACTCAGAACTGCAGTAGATGTACTGTGCATGTAGAATCATAAAGTTTACTCTGGACAGGATAAAAATACAGACCCAACACAGAAATTGGATGAATAAGTGTGATTCAGTGCAGGATAGTAGTGTTTTAATCAGAAGACAGTTTTTCTGTGTGTCCTTAGTCTGTGAAGCTGCTCTCCTAGTCAAATCCCTGTTCAAATGATCTCGAGCCTTCCACATCAAGTTCTCGGTAGTCATTAACCTTTTGAGCAGTTCCTTCCTAAATGTGGCCTATTACCTTCTTTCCAAAGGCAAGTTTAAACTTCTTTAGATTTGATTCAGGCACTGGTGTCTTGTTCCCTGGTTGAAGATACACATGAAGTTTTCAGGAGCACCACTGACCTTCCTTAAGAGGATGGGAGTCCCAGAATCCCAAAGATTTTTTTCTAGTATCCTTCCCACAAAATGCTTCCTTAATTTTTTCTTCCTGGATTCTTTTATATCTTCAACATGAGTGACCTATTTCAAGGATTATGCAACTGGTTCCTCTGTGTTTCTCTTGTCGGAAATTCTGCATGTGGTCTAGCACCTCCTTTGGAATGCAGCATCAATGGAATCTTAGTGCCTCGGTCAAAACTCCCAGTTTAATATCTGATTGCATTTAGAAATGCATCTTTTTACTTTGTCATGGTGCAATGGACACAGAACATTCATAACTCTTCCAGCCTCAGTGCTAAGCCAATAGTTAGGGATAGGTAAGGAAGGAAATTAGCATTCACTGACTTTAAATAATGTGCTTAAATAATTTTCATATAATTAGAAAACAGCAGAGCCAAAATTGCTCTTCAGATCTGTACTAAAATCAAAGTATATTTATTCCATGAAAAGGTACTCATGAAATTCTACCCAAGGAAACGCTTCTTTAAATTCTGTCTTCCTTAAACTCTTCCTTAATTATATTTACTAGTCTCTTAAAATACATTCAAGTGTTTTTGAGTTTTTGGAAAATTTAAGAAAATACTGAAAATTGAGGCATTAGTTTTTTTTCTGATGTAGCCTTTTTCTTTTACCTCATGAATGAGGAATGGATAATTTCCACTGATATACCCTTTGAGGGTCTTTTTATTTAAACTATAAAATTAGTGACTTTGACATTGTCTTAAGAGGATGTGTTTATTAACTTGGCTATAAATATTTGAATTCCATAGTCTAAGTTCAATTTCTCAGATCCGAGAAAGACATGTTAACATGTATTTATAATTTATTACTTCCCTATTATCAGCGTGAGTTTCAGAAGCCAAAATGTGACTTCTGCTTCTTAATTTCCATGGAAGACAGAAAAAAGCAGATATTTCTACTTAAGTTCCCTAAAACCAGCTTTTGTCTGTACCTACACCCGTGCCTATGAAATCATAGGGAAAAAAGGAGCAAAAGACACCCCTGAAAAATTCTATGGAAGGGAAAAAGCAGGTTACCATATGGGTAACAAAGTCAAAGTAGCTTTCAACTAGCAACGTTGGATGCTGGAAGATAATGTAACAATGACTTAGCCATTGTGAGGGAGAGTGATTTTGATCAAAGAATTCTATACCCAACCCAACCACCATTTAAACAGGTAAAACGTATCAGATGTGTAACATATTATATGTTAGACTTCTGAAGAAGATAATTAGCTGTGAAGTCCAGGAAAATGGAAAACACTGTGAAACAGGAAAGCATGAGATACAGGAAATAAATCTTACCTGTAAGAGAGGTTTGGGCACAGATGACAGCTGGTGACAAGAGCTTGTGAAAGCTGAGAAGCAAGCTATCTAGCTAGGAGCAGAAATTAGGAAATCCCTGGTGGATGTCTCAGGAAACAAAGATTGCTCCACACATGGAAGTATTTATTTAACTATAATCATATAAACTCTATTTTAGATTTATAGAATATTAATTGTTAGAATCAAACCCATGGCAGGCTTAATTATGATTGTCATCAATTTTGACAGCATAAATTTATAAGCACAGTTAGCAGATACTGAGATGTGGCATAGGGGCATAGTAGAAAAAGGAAAGATAAGGACCACAATATACTTACCTAACATACATAAATTCTGTGAAGCAAGAAATAGACTTTGGCTATACTTTTTAACATTACAAATGTGACCAATAAGAGCACCTAAACCATAGGTATTAGCAGTTGAGAAGAGGAAAGTAGACTAGTAAGAGGACATGTAAAGGAATAAAATGTCATTCATATAAGGGAGTGAATAGTTATTATTTAAAGTTGATAAAAAGAGAAATAAGAGATTCTTTTTTTTATTTAAACAGAAAAAAACAGGAAAAAGGTAGAAATATTACAGAATTTCAAGAAAAGAAGATAAACAGTAAGAAATCACTAGTTGATAAATTAAATATTGTTTTTTTAGAAATAGTTATTCAAGTTACAGAATTAAAGCACACAAAGTGGACACTCAAGCAGTGAGAGTGCAAACAGATCTGTTCAAGAATCCAATAAGAAACTAGAAATATGGTCATCAATCCCACACATCTAAACATACATGCAGCTATATCTTTTATAGCACTTCCTATTTCCTCTTTTTTACATTTTTAAAATTTTATTTAAAGAGAAGGAAAAAAAAGCAAAACAGAAAAAAAGGTAGCAACAATACAGAATTCTAAAAGAAAGAAAGAAAGAAAAAGGAGAATGAGAAAAAGCCCCAGTAAGAAATCAGTAATTTATAAATTACGTACTGTCATCCTGGATGTAGTTGTTCAAGTTACAAAGTTAAAGGGTAAATAGTAAATACTCAAACAGACTACAAACAGTTCCGCTCAAAGATCCAACAAAGATTCAGCAATATGGTCATCTATTTTACACACTCAAACATACATGCAGTTATATCCCTTAGAGCACTTTCTTTTCCTCTCTTTTTTACCATAGCAATTACACATTTTGGTTTTATTACTCTTGTAGTTATTTGCTTTTTACACTAGAGACACAATATGATATTTATAAATATGATTCTTATTTATTTCACTAATGAGGATAGTCTGAAGTTGTTTCCATTTGCCTATGAAGGCCTCAAGATCATCCTTTTTTATAGCTGAGTAATATTCCATTGTATAAAAGTGCCACATCTTTTTCATCCACTCTGTAGTTGATGGGCATCTTGGTCGTTTCCAGGATTTAGCTATCACAAATTGTGCAGCTATGAACATGGGTGCACATATATCGCTGTGATATGAACTTTTCAGTTCTTTGGGGAAAATACCCAGGAGGGGGATAGCTGGATTGAATGGAGCTTCCAATCCTAGTCTTCTGAGAATTCTCCATATGGATTTCCATAATGGTTGCACCAGTCTACATTCCCACCAACAGTGGAGCAGTGTTCCTTTTCCCCCACAGCCTCGCCAACATTTGTTATCAGTTGATTTCTTGATGGCAGCTATTCTTTCCAAAGTAAGGTGGAATCTCAATGCTGTTTTAATTTGCATTTCTCAAATGGCCAGTGATGGTGAACATTTCTTCATGTGTTTATTTGCCATTTGTATATCTTTCTCTGAGAACTGTGTGTTCATCTCAGATGCCCATTTTTGGAGAGGGTCTTTGAATTTGGGGGGCTTGATGTTTTTCAATTCTTTATATGTTCTGGACACAAGTCCTTTGAGGGGGTGCTTGTTAAAATTTTTTTCTACTCTGTTGGTTTTCTTTTCACTCTGTTGGTGATTTCCTTTGAAGTGCAGAAACATTTCAATAATGTGAGATCCCATTTGTTGATTCTTTGAAGTGTTTCCTGTGAAGTTTGCATTTGGTTCATGAATTCTCTGCCTACCCCTATGTCTCCAAGACTTCTACCTACCTTGTCTTCCAGTAGATTTAGTGTTTCTGTTCTAATATTGAGGTCTTTGATCCATTTAGACTTTAGTTTTGTGCATGGTGATATGCATGGATCTAGTTTCAGTCTTTGGCATGTAGAGAGCCAATTTTTCCAACATTTACTAAAGAGGCTATCCTTCTTCCAGTGAACATATTTAGCCCTTTTGTCAAATATCAGGTGGCTGAGTGTCTTTGCAGTTGTGCTTGCATCTTTTAATCTGTTCCATTGATCCTCAGGTCTATTTCTTTGCCAGTACCAAGCTGATTTTATCACTGTGGCTTTATAGTACTGTTTCAAGTCAGGAATTGAGATACCTCCTGCCTTGATTTTTTTGCCTAGAATTGCCTTTGCTATTCTAGGTATCTTCTGTTTCCAAATGAATTTTAGGAGTGTTTTCTCTAGATCTGTGAGGTATGTCGATGGTATTTTGATTGGGATTGCGTTAAATCTATATAACAGTTTTGGGAGTATGGCCATTTTCACAATGTTGGTTCTTCCTAACCAAGAACAAGGAATGTCCTTCCATTTTCTAATATCCTCTTCAATCTCTTTTTTCAGCATAGTATAATTTTCAGCATATAGGTCTTTTATATTTTTAGTTAGGTTGATTCCTAAGTATTTCATTCTTTTACATGTTATTGTAAAGGGCGATTTTTCCATAATTTCTCTCTCTGTGAGTTTTTGTTTGTGTACAGGAATGCTATTGATTTTTGAGCATTGACTTTGTATCCAGCTACACTGCTGAACTTGTTTATTACCTCTAGCAGTCTTCTAATGGAGTTTTTTGGGTCTTCTATATAGAGTATCACGTCATCTGCAAATAGTGATAATTTAACTTCTTCCTTTCCTATCTTTACTTCTTTTATTTCTCTCTTGTCTGATTGCCCTGGCTAGTATTTCCAGAACTATGTTGAAAAGGAGTGATGATAGTGTCTTGTATTGTTCCTGATTTTAAAGTGAAAGCTTTCAGTTTTTGTCTATTTAATATAATGTTGGCTGTTGGTTTGTCATAGATGGCCTTTATAAGGTTGAGGTAGACGCCGTGTATTCTGAGTTTCTGAAGGGTTATTATCATGAACACGTGTTGGACTTTGTTGAAAGATTTTTCTTCATCTATTGAGATGACCATGTAGTTTTTGTTTTTGGCTCTGTTGATGTGGTATATTACATTTATTGATTTGCGTATGTTGAACCATCCCTGCATTCCTGGAATGAACCCCAATTGGTCATGATGTATAATCTTCTTGATGATTTGCTGCATTCTATTTGCCATTATTTTGTTGAGAATCTTTGCATCAATGTTCATTAGAGAGATTGGCCTATAGTTCTCTTTTTTGGTTGGATCTTTCTCTGGTTTTGGTAGCAGAGTAATACTTACCTCCAGGAATGATTTAGGGAGGATTGCATTTTTCTCAATTTCATTGAAGAGTTTAAGGAGTACTAGCATCAAACCTTCTCTAAATTTCTTGTAGAATTCAGATGTGAATCCATTGGGACCTGGGCTTTTCTTTGTGCATAAGTTTTTAATTACATTTTCAATTTCAATAGCTGATATTGGGTGTTCAAAATTGCTATATCTTCTTGGTTGAGCTTTGGTAGTTCCTATGTTTCTAGAAATCTGTCCATTTCCTCTGTGTTTTCCACTCTATGTGAGTAGAGATTTTCAAAGTAGGTATTCATGATCTTTTGAATTTCCATGGGATCTGTGGTAATTTCCCCCTTTTCAGTTCTTATTGCATGAATTTGGGTTTTTTCTTTCTTTCTCTTGATAAGGTTAGCTAGGGGTTTGTCAGTTTTGCTTATTCTCTCAAAAACCAGCTTTTTGATTCATTAATTCTTTGTATTTTTTTTTTAGTTTCAATTGCATTGATTTCTGCTCTAATCTTTACAATTTCCTCTCTTCCATGAGCTTTGGGTTTAGCTTGCTCTTCTTTTTCTAGAAGCTTGAGATGGAGCATTAGGTTGTTTACTTGTGCTCATTCTGTTTTCTTGATATGACAATTTGTTGCTATATATTTCCCTCTTAAGACTGTTTTCATTGCATCCCACAGATTACAGTATGTTGTTTCTATATTTTCATTGAATTGTAGGTATTGTTTTATTTCTTCTTTAATTTCATCTGTAGCCCACTGGTTGTTTAAAAGGCTGTTATTTAATTTCCATTTACAATTTTTTTGCCATTAATTTCCAATTTCAGTGCACTATGGTCAGATATTATGCATGGTATGATTTCATTACCTTTGCATTTACTTAAGAAATGTTTTATGGGATAATATATGGTCTATTTTGGAAAATGTCCCATGTGCAGCTGAGAAGAATGTGTATTCTGATGTGGTTGGGTGGAACACTCTGTAAATGTCAACTAAGTCCAATTTCTCACAGGTATGATTCAGTTCTGTTATTTCTTTGCTGACTTTTTGTCTAGTTGATCTATCTCTTTGTGACAATGGGCTGTTAAGATCTCCTGTTATAATTGTGTTCTTGTGTATTTGGTTTTTCATGTCCATTAGTATCTGTTTTACATAGTTGGGTGCTCCTGTATTTGGCGCATATATATTTATAATTGTTAGTTCTTCCTCTTGAATTTTACCACTAACAAGTATGTAGTGAACTTCTCTATCTCTTTTAATCATTTTAGGTTTGAAGTTCACGTTGTTTGCAAATACAACAGCTACCCCTGCTTTTTTTCTGGGTTCCTGTTGCATGGAATACTGTTTTCCATCCTTTGACTTTTAACCTATGGGTTTCCTTTTGGGTCAGATGTGTTTCTTGTATACAGCATATTGTGGGGTCCTGTTTCTTGATCCATTCTGTCAATATATTTCTTTTTATAGGTGAATTGAGGCCATTTATATTTATGGGTATCACTGATATGTACTGGCTTGACTTTGCCATGTTATGTTCTAGTTGTTTCTTTCTGCTTTTCGTCTTATTTAATTGCTTATCCTACCTGGTGATTTCTTTCTGTTGCTGTTTTGGGGATTGTGGTCATTTTTATCTCTGTCTAGTATGTCTTTCAGTACTCTTTCTAGGGTTGGTTTGGTGGACATGAATTTCTTCAGTTGTTCTTTGTCATGGAAGTATCTTGTTTGTCCATTAAATTTGAATGAAAGTTTTGCTGGGTACATCAGTCTGGGTTGAAGGTTGTTTTCTTTCAGGGCTTGAAATACCTCACTCCAAGCTCTTCTTGACTTGAGGGTTTGTGCTGAAAAGTCTGCCGTGATTCTAATGGGCTTTCCTTGATAGGTGAGTTGTGTCTTTTCTCTGACAGCTTTTAATATTCTGTTTTTA